>VCRD01008296.1:0-18055 GCA_006783055.1 Trinorchestia longiramus
GTGATATTCGGACTCAGAACACCAAAATTAGTATAAATCAGCTGAGAAACCCCTGACGATTTTTTGGTTGTTACCCTGTGTTATTTATTGTATAAAATATATTTTATCCTGAAATAACATAACATAAATTAGAAAGGTATGATCGTACATTCCGCCATCCCTCTTTGAATGGTCGCGACCCACACTTTGCCCTTTGTTTAGGGGATTGCCTCAGACCCAGCTTAACTGTTATTTTAGAAAGCAATAATTAAGAACATGTTCACAGACTACAGAGCGGACCTTCATTAAAAAGTGTTAAGTAGTAACAACTCTCATTCGTTAGTGGAGGAGTAGAGTTAGAAATTAGAAAGAGGGCTGTGGGAACGAAACTAGTCAATAAGTCCTGAAGTTTTTGTGTTATACAACTAAACATGCATTGCAATCTCAGAGCAAGTATAAATTTGATTTGGCGTACTGCATTTACTTGGGGATTTTTAGAGTACTTATTTCCTTTAAAGTTTCTATTGATAAATTATACTACTATAATTCAAAAATAAATCGCAAATAACCTTACATTGGGTGCCATATTCAATTTTTACCATCTTTTTTAATCAAACGAAAAAAGCTTCAGTTGCGTTACAAGTGACATGGCAATCTTTTCAAACAACGTATGCTTTTAGCTCAATAAAGTAGCTGATTGAAAATAATCTAATACTTCAGACGCCAGAAGTAAAAAAAATGTTTTCGAAATCGAACAATCGATCAACAAGCCTTAATCGGATACAAGAAAAGCCTATTCTTGAATTTGAGAATCCCAGAGCCTAGAGCAACGCTACAGGTAAGAAAAGGGATTAGTTCAGGTGTCCTAGAACGAGATACGGTACACTCTACAACAGTTCTACACAAGCCCACAACTGCTACAATACACTTCACGACTACTACAATACACTTCACGACAGTCCTATATAAGCCCACAACTGCTACAATACACTTCACGACAGTCCTACACAAGCCCACAATTGTGTATTCTTCATGATGTTTCCTCCACACTCAGGATGTTTAAGATAGAGGGGTTGAAGTTTTGGCAATTGAAGGTACATTTGTTTCATTTGAACGGGTTGAGTATGCCAGATCTTATGCCAGTGAAATCAAGTAGGTGTGCTGATCAGAAGATGGTCACCTACAGAGTGAAAGTTGCTGCGTGCGGTGTACAATACGAGAGCAATTACTTCAGTGAAATAAATATAATTTTCATCTTCGTACTTGTTGTGTATTGTACACTTCTGCTTCCAAAATTATGCTTTATACAGAAAGTTATTTTTCTTACCAAATGTTCTCTTCAGTGCAATGTTTCACAATCCGTAATTTTACTTGTAAAGGAAAATTTGTACAGCATAATTTTATTTACTAATGCTGCTCGATTAATTGAAATTGGGAACTAGTGAAGCTTAGATTAATTAATCTCTATTAAAAAGTTACGTGTTCAGTGGACTTTTAAGTCAGGTAAGTTCTAGTGGATGCGTGCATTTTTCCAACTAATTCTCCCTCTTTGTTGAGTGAGGGTAGTGTAAATCGATGAAATGCAGCCGCTAAAACAAAATACTAATTTTCAAGGAAATTCTCATGGTTTCAGAGAGAGCATAATATCTTGAATGATTTGAATTATTGTAAAAAAAACAGGTGATGCATTGTTAGCCTTAGAAATTCACCAAGTTTTTTTTACTGCTAAGGTATAACTGGGAAACTTGTGTTTTTGGCTAAAAAGTTTTAAAAATATCAAACTTTGTTCCGCATGCAACCTAGGCTGTTAGTGAAAGTAGTCAGAAATATGTATACAGTAGACGCAAGTAATGGAGCCTGACAGCAGTGGCCTCTGAGATGACAGTCTGGACGTGATTTTGATATTAAGTTTGTCTTGTCACGATCATACAAACTTGCATTATCCTTATTTCGAAACTTTATGAAGTTTCCCAAAGCAATTTTCTCTTAAAAACATTCATGACTTTGGTATACTTTTGATACACTTTTTCCAGCTTCATCTCATTAGATTAACGTTTATTTAGTCGGCTGATGATGCGCAATGTAAATTCTAGAATTGTACGATTTTGTGCATAGCATCAGATTTTTTGTCTGTTCACAAAAACAATGGTTGAAAAAACATGCATAAAGTTCTCTGGGATTAGACCTTAAAAATGTGCTTCATTTATGGCAGCACAAAATACATATTTTGCAACACTCGATTAATGGTCATCCCATGCAACAAGCTTTTGGAAGTGCATGCCCTCAGTTCTTTCATAACCTACTTGAGTTAGGAAGACGAAATTGTAATATAATTTGGCTTTATTCTGCAAGGTTACGAGTATCCATATGAGTTTTTCAGACATTATTGTTGAAGAGGAAACGTTAGAAAAGACGTACCTACTATGGGCTTAACCTTACTTTATTCCATGTGACGTGTTGGGTAAGAATGAGTGAGCTACTCGCCTGAATAGCGAGGCGAACTACTCGCCTGGTTGATCCCTCAAAGTAAGTGAACGATTAAGCATTAAGAACCAACTTATGAAAGCGTATAGATCCTGCGTTTCCATGCAATGATAATAATACCCCGGAAGCAAGAAAGCAGAGAAGCCTTTCATTGTGTAAATAATATACTCGCCTCATGAAACTCTGCCTTCCTGTATCTGAAACAAATGTCATGGTATATATTGAGAAATTTTTTTGTTAAGCATGATAGCATTTTATTGCACTATAGTATGTTAATAGAACATGGACCTTAACATATGCTTTACTCCTCCTTATGAATTTTGTGCATAATTCTAATCAGTCAGTGAACCTAATTAATGAAAGTTTATTTTATTTCACCAGTCGCCCTTTTCTATTCTTATGTCTCGATATCTTTGACGATAAAAAGCGTAGGCGCATATTTTCTTCTAAATAGTTCATAATGAGTACGACTTTTTTATATCAGTTTCCAAGTAGCCATGGTTTACTGGCGTGTCGGCCCCTGTACTTTAACACGTTTGTTGCGAAGCGACTCACCGGTGGGTCACTGAGGTTAGGTTCTGTAATTTTTTCCAAGTCTTTTAGCGACTATGCGTACAAAGTGAAGTTTTACACCAATCAGGCAATCGCAACAAACGTGTTAATGGGGTGTCGACCTTGTCTGTCCTGCCTAGCAGTTAGAACTCGACGTGTCATTGGCGGTCTTGGGAATGGTTCTAGGATCCTCACACGTTCGCTCGTCACCGTCAATTCTTGATTTCTTCGTGTCAATTGCTATTCACATCTTCCCTTTCGATGTTTTCTGGCTCAAATAAATCTATTGTTCCACGATATAATAGTATGATAGGCACACACATGGGTTTTTTTAAAAGTGTTTTTTCTTCTTTTTCTTCGTCAGAAAAAATTTCGTGGGGGTAAGCTTCAGAATTACTCGATGTAGACTGTTGTTTCACAGTTGGCAAACCCGTTACTCTCTTCATTTGTATCCTCTGTTGAGGAAAGTGTACTGTTCGTAGTTCAATGAACACCCGATGTCGGAAGGTAAATGGATCTGCTACTCGTGGTTCTTTACATTTAAGGAGCACTTTGAAAATTGTGCCGTTTTAAATTTCTCAATTTATACTGTGTTTTTGACGTAGGTTGGTAAGAGTTTGATCGTCGCTGGCAGCTTGCACTTCTGACTTACATAACTTCAGCGGCGATTATTCTGAGCCTGATCTGGTGGGTGTTTGAAGAACATTACAGCGTCTGAGTTTTGCAGAAAAAGCTTTTCCTCTTCCGAATATTGCAGACCATTCCCGAAAAAGTTCATTACATCGGCTATGTAATCGGGTAAATTTTGCATTTTGCCGTCACCAGCAACAGTATTGTCATCGGTAGACGAATGAACTAACAATGAGGATGTTATCCATTGAGAGGAATTACGTTAGGAGATTCTTTCAGCTCCTTACTAACCAATTCTTTCAACTGCTTGAAAGAAATTTGATTAAATTTTTTGCTGTCGGTCAATAGTGATAGTTTTTAGATTTCTTTTGTTCCCACATTTCTACATTTAAGCATCTGTTCATTTATGAAAAGTCTGAGTTTTAAAAAAAAATTCTTCGCCTGAATCGTAGACAGAAGTAAAACCAGCTTCCAATTGCAGTTCTAACGCGTTGCTAAGCAAAAAATCCACGAACTTACCGTAGCAAATGCCTAGCTCAGATGCTGTGTAAATCTTTTCAAAAGAAAAAATTTTGTGTGTATGAAAACTGATTTTAGCCGAGCGAAAAAGCCATGTACGGACAGAGGTCGTTTCTCAGAATGTTATAAAATTTTTGAGCCTTCCATACTTGAGTGTCCCTGACATCACATTCCATACAACTTTATTTAAAATGTAAGAGGACCCTCCTCAGCAGAGGGGACGCTGCTCTGATTGCACTATTCTAGAACTGTAATTAATCTACTCTATTGATGCACTTCAAAGCCTGCCATTGACTGAATCGGTGAGAGCTGTCCGCCTCACCAGCTCCCCTAGTCAAGCTTTCCGAAGGTCTGCTCTTGCCTCCCTATGCTGTGTTTTGCCGTCACCGCTTGCCGACGCTCATGCCATGGAAGGGCGCTACACAGAAACGTGGGGCGAAAGCTGTGACTACGAAGAGAGGTTTAGTTATTACAGGTTTGTGTGAATATGCTAAATTTTTTATTATTTCTTTCAATACGCGTAATTGCTTCTGAATTTATTCGTTCTCCTTCTCACAGTCTAAGTGTAAGAAACGTTATGAATGTTACTTCGGAATTCTTTGTTTGTTTAGCGGATTTTTTAGGAAAAATAAGTAAGCTTCCTCCTATGTAGGTGAATTAAAAATTAAAACTATTTTATTCGACTTTCTTGATTCTTCTCGAATTTCCGACAAAGTATGCAAATACAATTTTCAAAGTTTCTTTGCTGTCCTCGCATAGTTCGCCGTATGAATGTAGAGATTTTAATTCTCCTTGATTTGACGTTGTCACATAAAAATTGTAGATAAATTATAAATGAGCCTGATAACCGATAAAAATTGCGTGTAAGAGACTTATTTTTACAGGCATCTTAAACCACCAGTATTTACTTGGCACGTGGTCCCATACGCTAACCACTAAACTGCAGACCGTGTTTTATGAGTAGGTTAGATTTTTTGAAAATTTGTTTTACTTGTTCACGTATAATTCCTTTGTTTCCTATTTCTTTACATCCTTCAGTGTTACCTTCGCTTGCGATGAATATGCAGAGATGATTCTTTCAACTGAAGTGGATAAAAAATTGGTATGAAAATTGATCAGAGTATTAAGCTACAGGACAAAATCCACATTCTTCAAACACCACCCAAGTCCCTGGGTTGTGAAAAAAACTAGGATGAAAGTTATTAGATTTGGAGGTGAACTATAAATAGAAAACAAGGTACAGGAACGAAAGTTAACACATTCATTGCGGTATGACCCACCGGTGGGTCACTCAGGTTAGGTTCTGTAATTTTTTCAAAGCTTTTTAGGGACTGGATGTACAAAGTAAAGATTTGCACCCGCTAGGCAACCGCACTTAGCATGTTAAGAAATTTGCAGTGTTCTGAGCTTTCGCTGTTACCGAGTCCTAAACGCTGTCACTCCTGGCCCCGTGTTATGTTATGTACCTTGGTCTCAATGTTGGGAACCTTGACCCCCCAGTGTTGGGAACCTTGGCTCCAGCGACATAAATTCTGACCCCAATAAATTGACAAAGTTAGAACTTATATTAATTACAAGAGTATATATGTTTATCACAAAGCTATAAACATCAGCATAGCTGTTCACGTTGCGTTGCTAACTTCTTAGCTGCCACTCCTTCACCTTATTTCTATTCAAAGTTCACCTCCGAATATGACAACTTGCGTGTTCGTTATGTATCGTCTCTGCTGGCATTGTGAACGCGTTGAAAAGTCGTCTCGATAAAGTTTGGGAAACGAACCCTCTAATTTTGTAAAGTACTAATTCCATATCATTCTTAACTCTGGGCTTGTGTATGTATGTTTGCATGACTGAAGTGCTTGCAATTAATTAAGGTGTACGCACGTGATTGAAATATCGATGTATGTTGAGGTGCGTGGATGCCTTTCTGTTAGACGGCATGAGACTTGGGTAACAACCAAAGACTACTATAACCAGGACGTGCATCCCCATGTAGCTTACTACGGTAGCGGAGGCCATTGTATTCTTAGTAACATAACATATTCTATCGGACAAATTGATCAAAAATTACTTCTTTCAAGCAATAGAAGGGATGATAAGGTTTTACAGTGAATTTTAAATGGTTTAAAGCACTGTAATGCTTTGAAATACCAATTTTAACCGGACTTAACATTATTGTATGAGCTTAGTGGCCACTTTATAGAAAGCCGAGTTGCTGCAGTTTTAGACTTTACAAGTAGATTATAGTTAAACCTTTTCCAATGCAAACAACCAAACATACAAACACTCACGCATATAAACAAACAGACATAGAAGCAAAAACCTACCAAACTGCAGCGATTAGTCAGCCAACAAAGGTCTTTCTTGACAAAGGTCTGAAGGACTGCATTCTTCTGCTAGTCTTTCTCTGAGGGGTTGACAGCAAATTTGAGGGGTTGACAGTAAATTGACTGAGTGTAGTAGTCGTCAGAATACTACCTTTCTTTGACTCGTACAGTTCCTTGATGTCTGCAAATGATGCCGTGTTTCATTGTCAAGACTGATCTTCTGGCCCTTCTCACTGATCCAGTTGTTGCAGATGCAGTTGTTTAGCAGATGTACTGTGTCAAAAAGAAGAAACCAGACACGCTCGTTGTCAAGAGGATGCTTGGCTGTGGCATTGCTATAGATGGGGTTTAACTGAGCTCAGTGAACTGGCCTCCGCTACCGTAGTCAGCTACATGGCGGTGCACGTCCTGGTTATAGTAGTCCTTGGTAACAGCCAAAAAATGGACCAAACGGCTCGTTCTTGTTGCCAGATTCTATTCTTATATTCACAACTATGAACGTGCGTAGAGTTTGCAGAAAATAAGGATTTATTTATTGTAATCTAAAAATTTTACCAATTTGTGTGCAAATGACGTCGAATATTGAATGCAGTAAAAAAATTGAAAATTTTAAGTTGATTGTTGGTATTCGTTCATGTTATGGGTAAAAATACCCCTTACTGGAGAGAAAAGTAATTTTTGTTCCTTCCTGTATACTAGAACGCAGCTGACCATCATTGCGCGGAGAAAGTTTGGGCAAGAATTCGATAAAAATGTAAGTACAATACATACAAGTATAATACGTAAAAATATAATGAAAAGTGTACGAAAGGCTGTCAGTATGGAGCAACGTGATCTTCAGGATCACAAGAAATGGTCGAACGCATTTGGATAAATTTGTAAATTTGTGCATGAAATCAGTGGACCTTTTGAATTCGGCAATCAAATGTTGCTGAATATGTGTTAGGTCACTCAACATTAAATATCTAAGGCTATATTTTCGTCATTCAGATACTTGTGTTCAAAATGACACGTTTTTGTTGGTGTTCCTCATTTCCAATGTTCTTAAACTGTTTGTTTTCAAACAAGGTTTTCTAAATTCGGTGCAATGATCGAGTTTGTCAAATCTTGAATTCAATATCCCAGACTTTCTTACTTGCGCTCAAAAGTACTCATTTTAAAAATCAATCACATTTTTTACTAAACAATTTTTGATCTATAATTTTTCAGGCAAACATTCCTGCTAACGTTTCTGGATCGAGGTTCTGTATTTTTCAGTAAATGAACGCACAGGAGAGATAATAAAACACAGAATGAGAAATTTAGAGGTTTCAGCTCATGAAGATAACAAGAATGCTTAGGTAGAGAGTATTATTCACATTGTTCTTTTGGAGTGTAAGCTTATACTGTACGACCCATTAATTGCGTCAACAACAGAACGAACAAAATTCTCTGAAAATTGACTTACTACCGGCATTCGTTACTTTATTCTAAAGCATAAGCGAGATTACTTCAAGCAATAGCAATAATATTTACACATAATAATGATTCAATGATAAGCCATGATGTACTGCCCTGTATTAAGTGAACAGCTATTCCATCTGAACATATTTCTCATAAATGGAGAGACATTTCGTTTCCTTCGCACATTTGTCCCGATTGTCGCTTGTCCCGACTGTCGCTTGTCCCGACTGTCGCTTGTCCCGACTGTCGCTTGTCCCGACTGTCGCTTGTCCCGACTGTCGCTTGTCCCGACTGTCGCTTGTCCCGACCGATATGAGAAGAGCGGCGAACTTCAGCCCACCTCACGAGTTTGGCACGTCAGTTCCCTAATATTTCTTGACTGCCGAAGCTGTCCAACTATCTAAGGTGTATGATACATGTCCAGTAGGTAATGTATATATTAAAAATTAAAATTGTAGTTTTGCATCTAAACTTTTTTGAAGGGAATGTTGCTGAAAGTTTGCCACAAACTTTCAAAAAACTAGATTTCTTTCCATGCAAGGAATAATTATGCTTTTGAATGCTTGATTTCATCTATTAATTTATGATTTTACCTTTCAGTTCGAGTCGGACACATTTCTGCTACAGGAAACAAACCGGTAAGTAATGTAGTAAATTAAATTTACATCATAACTTCCCGTCAATTTAGCTTAGTTAATTAAATTACCTGTATTAAACGTGGAACCCTGATCTCGTGTTTGCATATTTAGTAGCTCGAATAATGTCCAAGATTGACGTTAACTATCAGGAAAGACTATGGATTTATATTCCAAGAATATTGCCATGTGAGGAGCTATAAAATCAAGTCTTCTAAGACGCCTAACGTCTTTATATGGCTAAAACACCCCGGCCGCGGTCTTTTCTCTGATAAAAACCGCTCCATTTAGTTTCGAGAGCAGTGTTATAGAAATCTACACACAAGTGTAATACTAATGTGTATTATGCTGAAACTGATGTCATCTCTTATTACCCCAAAATTCTTGTAATGATTATTATTATTATTCGAGAAATTACGCACAGTGACCCCAAATTATTTTTATGCCTGAAAAATGAATAATTTCTATTTCTTTCTTGGAAAATCTACAGGAAAACATTACGAGATTTTATCATTATGTAGTTACTGTCGTTCTTCCAATTGTGTAAATAATTGTTCTGTAAACTAAAGCTAACATGTTATACATATACAGGTATCTGTGGATGTTTGAAACGTGTAGCCTTGCCTGTAGTGAGAGCTGCATGTTACGCAGGAAGTGTATTAATGCATTAGAGTTTTTCTAATGTAGTAAAAATACGTTCGTTTCAAGTAATTGAACGAAAAATGTTGTCTCGCGTGACAATTTTCAATCTCTTTTGACAGGCGTACCTGATGAGCACTGATGAGTCTCGAATCATAAATTATTGGTCAATAATTTGATTTCCTCACGTGGAAACACGGGATATTAGTTATTCCAATTATAATTAAAAAGTAACTTTTTTAAAGGCAAAGAAAATTTTTCATGCAAACTTTTACAGCTCATAAGTATTTTTCAACTCTCATATGAATTGCACATAGCGTATAATTTTAGGTCTGGAATGGTAAAAAAATAACAATTTTATTCACTCCGGTGTAATTCAGTGTGAGGAAATTTCACGAACTGAGAAACTTTAAATGTATTTTTTTTTAACGGAGAAAATTTTTTTTCGCTTAGTTTTCGTTCAGAAGTTGAAAGATAATTCTTTAACACGTTGACTCCGATTGCCTGATTGGTGTAAAACTTCACTTTGTACGCATAGTCACTAGAAGGATCTGAAAAAATTACAGAACCTAACCTAAGTGGTCCACATACGTACCACTTCGGAGTCAACGTGTTAAAACCGAAATTAAACAAACTTTTGAGAGAGATTGCGTTGTAAGATTAGCATTCCTTCTAAGTAGTTACGTAGTTTATTATCATTAATGTAGTTCAAAATATAAATCCACCAAAATAACACTTACTGCTGAACGCATAACTTTGAAATGTGTATATTTATTATGATTAATTTTTGCACCTAAGAATGAATAGTTCTGCAGAATTGTCTGTCTTACAGAAACAAATCTTATTTTGGCACGTTTTGGAGAAGCTTGACAAACAATTACAGATATTGACAAAATAGTTTCATGAATGTGTATACATAAATGTCCATAGGAAAATGGAATTAGATTGGAAAATAATGATTGGAGACATATGTATTTTGTACAGGCGTATCGCCGCAAAGAGCACATGGTTCCACAGTTCCTGTAGTCACGACAATGCGGCCAACTTCCCTCGGTGAGCCTCAGAGGACGCGACTCTGCTGGTGGACGGCAGCCCTCTTCTTCTGGCAGTCCATCATCAAGAGGCGTCCGCGGAACCAGCCAATCACAGTAAGCTATTGTGCAAAAACGGCCCATCACGAAGGTGCGTTCTGCAGAACCTGAAGGAGTAGAAAGAGAGGGAAATTCATTCTATCAAAAAATTTGCCCAGCGACGGGTATAATTTTCAAAAGTATACATAGTAATAGTTTTCTACCTTGATTGCGAACTTGTCGAAGTACTGAGGGAAACTAACATTGCAACATATTAAAGTTGATAGCTATATCTTTATCAACATAACTTACGGGTGTAATTTGATTGCTAATATATCGTAGAACTGAAAGAAACAAAAAAAAATTCTAATGAACTAAATAGTACAGTTACGTTGGATTACTAATTCTTAATGTTAAAATGTTAAGAATAGTGCTGATACGGTGAGTGTTGCCGTCAATGCTGCAATCTAAGTCGAAGCTCGTAGGTGCGTTTCAATGAGCTTCTATTGAATCGAGTTGCACGCGTGACTTTATTCCGAACTTATCAATGTAACCAGCTAGACCCAGCGACTAAAGATGACAGAAATAGTAGCTATTTTACTACACGATGAAATTGATGGCTGACACACTCTTTCTAAAATATTGCCTAATTTTAACCAGTTTTGCTCTCGTTCACCTAAGTAGGGTGACACCTGCGATACCCGCGACGTACAGGTTATTTGTGAAGTGTTTCTGCTCTTCTGTCTCGTGTTGTCACCCAGAATTTAATTCCTTGGATTGTCTCACACAAGCAACATTAATTGTCACCTTCACTAGTGAATAAATAGACGCGATATTATAGGACTCAGAGTTAATGCTAAGACACTTTTAAACGACTTGTGTCTACATTAGGGATTTCAACAAAGAGTAAAAATTTATTCAAACGTAAGAAGTTTTCTATCAAACGGAAGGTTGCTGTTTCAAGCGACTAGAACTTGGAGAATACGGGGCATCCTTATTTTCCAGCCTAATCGATTAACCTTGTTTTTTTAATGCCTTACTCTCCTACAAGTTAATACCTTATAGACCAGCTCGTCAAAGACGTCATCATTCTCCTCATCAGGAGTGTCCAGCTCGCACGTGAGCGTGTTGTCCATGCCTGAAGACAGATGATTTACTTCAGTTGATGCATCATAAAGTCAATGCTATATTTCAAAATGCCTTTTCATTGTGTGGGACTAGGTGACCCGGGTGAGACAAGTTGAGTGAAAATGAGTAACTTATCTTTCTCTTTCAAGCTCCCCCTCATGCCCTCACTCCTGTGACTATGCAATTACTTGAGTGCTTTGGGTGCCAACCATGCTCTGTTATACTATAACGCAATATAGAGTGTTCAATATTTATCGTTACAACTATTCTATTTATGTTTAAATATAATCTAAACTTTCACCAGATACTTCTTAACAGATAATAGCTAAAGATCTAAATAGTAGAATAGCAATTGTAGAGTTGCATAAGTCAGGAAAGTTACCGAGGGACAATGCCAAATCACTAAATGTGAACAGAATGCTGGTTTGGAGAACACTTAACACGTTGCCTCCGATTGCCTGATTGGTGTAAAACTTTATTTTGTACGCATAGTCACTAGAAGGATCTGAAAAAATTACAGAGCCTAACCTCAGTGGTACACATACGTACCACTTCGGAGTCAACGTGTTAAGCGATTCAAAGAGACTAGGAAGGTAGCCAAGAGACCATGGCAAGGTTGCCCTCAAACAGCTCGAACATCAAAATTGGTAAAATCCACCAAGGAGAAGCTGATGAGGAATGGACAATCATTCGTGATTCATGCGAAGCTTCTCCAAACGTTTGCAGCAGGTTATCGACACTGATGGAAAGAATAGTGAATAAGTTATAGATATTCGGAAATATTAATGGTGTAATAACATGTTTATTTTAGTTTGATTTTCATAATTTAGTTTAGTTAATAAATTTAGGCGAAAAAAGTTGTACCGATAATTATTGAACACTCTGTGGAGGTAATGTCGCTTTTCTATACTGGTTAGCATTTAAATACAGGCTGGCACACAGGCCAACCAGAGCCAATACTCACCAGGCCCTAAGATGCTGTAGTCTCCAGAGTAGCTCGACGCCTTGTGAAGGCCTTCTTCTTGATGCTAAATGTAAGAAGACGATATACATCAAAATTTAACATTGAGGAACTAGGAAAAACTCAAGCTGTTTATGATATGAACTTTGTGATAAATCAATCCATCCAAGTATATTAACGTGAGGTTGACATGTCATTTATCAAATAATTTGTTTCAAGCAGTAAAACTAGATAAGATACAGGTATGTAGCTAAAAATTGTTCTACATATTTTTTCGTTCCAACTTTTCAATTTCCCAATTCCTTTTCTACAGATGGAAAAATTGAACTTAGTACTCTCCGTTGATTTTTAGACAAATGAAAAAAATAACTGCCTACCTCAAAGTTATATTCCTCGTCGTCGTAGCAAAGGGAAAAAGCGTCGTCTGCTGCAGGCAGCCTCTCTTCTATGCTGCTGGCCGAGCGAAGTCTGGACACGGCAGGCACAGACTTCGGGAGGGCGGCTGCTGAGGACTGGTGGTGACCGAAGTCTGGGTTGCTGTTCGAACACCTAAAGTCTTGTCGGTCCCTGTTCACCAAGAAGTGACACTCAAACACAGAGTTGTCATACCTCTCATCGTTAGTCGACATGTTCCGATTTCCTTTGTCCATAGCAACCGAGTTTTGATGAATCGGAGAGCGACGAGCAGAAAAAGTTGGGCTTGTAGGCTGTCGGTAGCTTTGTCCTTCTCCGTTTGACTCATAACCTTCCGAGTCTGAATTATATTCCGTGCAATAAAGACCTTCAGAAGCTCTTGCAGCCATTTCTTCTATCCTTTGAAGTCCGTAAAATTTTTCCATGTTAACTCGTGACTTCTTAGGGACGTTATCAATTCTCTTGCTCTGTTCCTCACACATGATAAATTTTCTGTGTTCATCCTGAGCGACTTTCTCAAATAAAGCTCGCTTGTTGGCCACAAACGAACCTGTACCTGAAAAACTGGAGCTAGTTTGCAAGGAAATTTTTTTATTATCATTCACATTGAGATTGTCGCTTCTGAGTAAATTACTGGGAGGCCCCATTTTCTTAAATTTTCCGGAGTCATCACTGATACCGTAACAGAAGTCGCGTTCAGTAGTTACGTTATCTAAATCGTCGTTGGTAACATTCTTTTCAAACTGTAGGTGGTTTTGCGCTGAAAAGTTGTTGGAAAAATTAAATTCTGTTCCAGTTCTATGTATGGAATTCTTACTTATTTTAGTCTCTTCATTTGTTTCTGAGTCGAATCGAATCCAGTTGTTCTTACAATCAATGGCAGCCATATTTCCTGTAGAAGTAGAAGTGAAGCCAATTGAAGATAAATTGCAGCTGCTACCGAAGCGACGTAGCACACCACTTTTCAAGCCTCTTCCTGGAATGGTTTCACCTTCCTGTAAAGAGTCACTGTTACCAGTACTGTCATCCGTACTACTGTTACTACTTTCACTACTAGTACTAGCAGTATCGCTACGGTCGTCGTCCTGTTCATAAGGATTCCCAGGAAGCTGTCGTGTCCCCTCCTCTCCTGAACCAGGAACCGTTAAAAATTTGGATCTGCACCCAGGAATTTTCCATACTTTTGTATTTCTGCCTTTGTCTGACCCAGCTTTAGGTTTGGGTGCCTGTGGAGTTGGAGGTTGAAGTGAAATTTCTGGCAAACTAGTTGTTGCAGAAGGCAAAAATAGTGTGGCTCTCTTATTAGTAATATGGCCATTCGATGAGTCAAATGAGACGGTACTGTAGCCGGATGTGCTACTCATGATGCTCATTGTAATGGATTCTCTTGCACTTGAACTACTAGAGGAACACTGGGCATCATTGTGACCCTCACAACTATGAACACTGCGCATTGACTTAAGGGCATTCGTTTTGCTAGGGTAAGACGAATTGGTGCTCTCATGACTGTCACTTAACGAGCGAGTTCTACAGTTTGAAGAAGTAGAAAGGGATGGGTTGCTGAAGCCACTACAAAGCGAGGAATATTCGAGATTCTTGCTACAAAACTTTATTGCTGCCATACCTTGAGAGAAGTTATCATCTGAGCGTTTTGCCTCATCCAATTGGTGTGCTCGTTCCTGCAGGTCATCCATAGGGCTTTCTTCACTTTGTCTCATTGTCTCGCCAGGTGAAAGACTAGGAGTTGACGCAAGCTCAGGATAGTCTTGTACAACTTCAGCATCGAGGTAGTCTTCGTAGTCTTCTGGAGTTGGGAGGGTAACTCCATGCTGTGGCGATGATTGAGGTGATTCTTCTTGTATTCCTTCTAATTTCAAAGAATTTTTCTTTTCCTCTCGGTAGCGTAAAAGAGCTTGGCGTCTTTCCATGGCAGCTTCCAAATGATCATCTTGGTACTCTGGAATATCTAAAACAACTATTTCGTCAACTCCATGCATTGAATCATGGCAGCTTTTGCGTAGAAATTCATTGCGCTTTCGAATAAAATCATCTGTGTTGAGAGTTTCTTCCTGTTCAAAAACAGGAGTTACGCTGCGATTTTCGATGTGATCAGCATGTATATTCAAAGAGTTTACGTATTTTTCAACCTTTTTGAGACTATTTACTCGTTTTTTCGGAAGTTGCTTGGCGGGAAATAATTTGGCTTTAAATCTACTACTTATTCCTTTCTTTTTCAGTTCTACTTTTGGTTTTTCGTAGGGTATGGGCTCATCTTCATCCTCTCGAGTTTGATCGGCACTTTTCTTTTGCGAACTATTACTCAGAGCACTGCCATCAACATTCAGCTGAAAGCTAACATTTCTATATGAAGAATCTTGGTTGTCATTTAAGGCACTTTGGAGACAGTCATCTATGGCAGCTGGAGGTGTAGAAGAAGATACTCGTAGATCGGAGAAAAAAGGTTTCCTCCGACCAAGCTCCTTCGTTGGACTCTCGCTGAAGGTTTGGTCTTCCCCAACGTCAACCCCTGTTGTTTCAGCAAGGTCTCCATAGGATCCACTTTTATTCTGAGAAGTTAAAAATATAAGAAAGTAACACTCAATCAACAAAGTAATTCAAAAGATGTAAAATCGATAGTATTACCTTGCAAATACGTAGTAGCACTGTACGCATTCACAGTATCGGGCTCATCTGGGACCCCAAGTGGAGAAGCCTAGGGTTTCTATTGCAGTGAGTTCTACACTGGTGGGAAATTTTCCTTCGAGGTAATTTGAAGCTACCAGGAGGGAAATACCTACACTGCTTACTAGCAAAAAATAACAACTCAGTTGTATTTTCTCATGTTTAGTTCTCCATCCGTTTTGCTGTGAAATTAAATCTTTATTAGTATATTTGTACATTTTAAAAATAAATTAGTAAATAGTCATAGTATGTTTTGATTATTCTTTTCCTCGTACACATGAAAGGAGAAATCTGGATGGCTGAATTAGATGCATGGGGAAATGACAGAAAAAAGATTGAGAACCACTGGTCTACTGCGCTAACCAATTGCTGTCCGAGCTGTTCTTACTAACTGAACGATGCGAGTAATAATAATTATAAATAACTACCCATTTGCATAGTGATGTAGACGTAAAATGAGAAGTAAAACTCAATCAATCGATAAATTAATATCTTGACAGCAAAGCGGAATCTACATATACAGGGTGGCCCATAAGTAAGGTACCTTTTTATAACTATTATAGCTATGCAACTAAAAATGGTAAAGAGATTTGGTTAATTTAGAATGAAAGAAGAAATTTCAAAGTTTAATATAAATTCATGACTGAAGCAATAAAATACGTTTACCTACGGAATACAATATCTTTTAAATGACCTCCATTATTAGTCAAACAATGGCGTGCACTTTCAACGGTTCTGTTCATTACTTTCCTTAATGTCTCTAGTGAAAAGTTGTTGATCTCTTGAATGATGTTTAGTTTCAATTACTGTAAAATATCAGGCATTTCAATGTAAACATTTTCCTTTCGGTATCCCCAGAGAATGAAATCAGGAGCACTTAGATCTGGTGATCGAGGCGGCGACGGTATATCATCAAAACGAGAAATTAATCTGTTTGTAAAATTGTTTTTAACATTTGCATTGTTTCTTTCGCTGTGTGCGCTGCAGCTCCATCTTGTTAGAAAAAGGTAATCTCTGTGTTATTATCTCCAACTTCAAGTATCAAATATTCTTGAATCATCTGTTTATACAGGTTTCCATTAACACAGATTGTATCACCATTAGCATATTCAAGAAAATATGGTCCAATGATCATCGAAGACGTGATACCACACCATACTGTTGCTTTAGCTGACTGAAATGGACGTTCATGAGTTTCTTTTGGATTTTCTGAAGCCCAGAATTTGCAATTTTGCTTATTAAAAAAAACCATTGAGGTGAAAATGTGCTTCATCAGTCATTATTAAATTCTTTACAAACTTTTCATATTCTGCAAGCTGCAAAAATCTATTCGCAAAATCTAATCGCTTTTGGTAGTCCGTAGGATGGAGTTCTCGAATTAATGGAATTTTATATGGATGATACTTCAGATCTTTTACCAAAATATGTTGCAGTGAGGTACGTGACATTCTCAGTTGAATAGAACGTCTCATAGTTGACGTTTTAGGCCGATCAGCAACACTCGTTGCAACAAGCTGAATTGAAGCACCAGTTCGTATGGTCAGTGGCCTGCCACAACGTTATCTGTCTGCTGTCGTTCCAGTTTCTCCAAATTTCAATACCAGTTTTTTTATGCAGTTCTTCGAAGGACTTCTTTCAATTCCACCAATAATCCTGTAATTCCTCTGAACTGCAGTAACTGAACAATTATATCGGAAGTAATGTTCTACTATTTTTGCTCATTGTTCCATTGCGAAGCGACTCATTTTGGGGGATGGATTTTATGAATTTTTTGGGCAATATGTTGTGATTGTCAATAGACTTGATACGCTGGTAGAAAACTTTGACAACTTCTCGTTCATTCTGAATTACCCAAATCTCTTTACCATTTCTAGTTTTATCTATCTAATACTAAGAATGACCGTCGTGTGTTTATGTATTTATTTATGTTTCGTGTCACGCTCTTAAGAATAGATAGGAAGAAATTAGCACTGGCGGTCTTGGTTTCAGTTCACCGGTAAATTAATACACTCATTTTCGCTGTAATAGCGCACTATGACGTCACTTTCAAAAAAATCTTCTAACAAACATCTTCAATCGATCCCTCGAAACTGGGATAGTTCCAGATGATTGGAAGCGCGCAAATGTCACTCCTATTTTCAAGAAGGGGAACAAACAAATCCCTAATAATTATCGTCCAATCAGTCTAACATCTGCCATCAGCAAAACAATAGAAAGACTACTTAAAGTCCGTATAACAAAGCACCTTAATGACCAAAATCTTATTATTGACACCCAGGTTTCAGAGAAAAACGTAGCTGTCTCACAAATCTCCTTGACTTCTTTGGAGAAGTTAACCGTATATACAACAGTACAAAAGCCGTAGACCTTGTCTATCTAGACTTTCAAAAAGCCTTCGACAAAGTCCCCCACGAAAGACTCATGGCCAAAATGGAAGCGCATGGAATACGAGGCAACTACTCCCAATGGATACGAAACTGGCTCACAGGTCGAACTCAACGCGTAGTGATTCACGATGAAACAAGTGATCCAGCGCTTGTAACATCAGGAGTCCCTCAAGGGAGCGTTTTAGGCCCGCTCCTCTTCATCATC
>VCRD01008297.1:4412-28931 GCA_006783055.1 Trinorchestia longiramus
GGCCTCTCAATACTGCCTCTCAATACTGCCTCTCAATACTGCCTCTCAATACTCACAGTTCTTAATACTCTTGTTCATTTTTAATACTTAATTTTTCTCAATACTCGGTTGTTCTTAATACAATACTTGTTTGTTTTTCAATACTCGGTGTTCTTTTTTAATACTTTGTTGCTCTTTATACTCGGTGTTTTTGCTACTCACTTGTTCTTAATACTCAGTCTTCACAATACTCAATACAATACTTGATATTTAATATTCACTTGTTTTTCTTAATACCCACACTCGTCAATACTCGGACACGTATCTTGTTAATACTTATCTTTATTAGTATTGCATTAATTTCGCTTACTTCTTTAACACGTGTAATTATGAGTATTGTAGCTCATTATATTTGTATTGTTTCAATACTATTTGTATTGAACTGAAATTCTAATTTGATTGTGTTTCCGTATGGAATGTGTATTGAGAATTAATACTCAGGCTGTATTGTTGTAGTTCTGTGTCTCGAGAATACTGCTATTCCAATACAAGCATTAACACTTCTTTAGGAGTATTGCTATGTGAATACCACCGTTACAATACTAGTATTGCTGCACGACTACCACCAATACTAGTATTGCTGCACGACTACCACCAATACTAGTATTGCTGCATGCACATGACCTGCCCCAATACTAACTAATGTGTTGTACAGGGAGGGGCAGGAGGGGCAGGACCCCCGGACCACGACAGGCTTCGTAGGATGCGTGATCGCGTCGACGCACAGGAGGCAAAACTGCGCAGACTTCGTGCTTTGAGGGGACAGGTCAGTTGTGGGGGGCCTTGTCCCCTGTGTGTTGTGGGGGCCTTGTCCCCTGTGTGTGTGTGTGGCGGCCTTGTCCCCTGTGTGTTGTGGGGACCTTGTCCCCTGTGTGTTGTGGGGACCTTGTCCCCTGTGTGTTGTGGGGGCCTTGTCCCTTGTGTGTGTGTGGCGGCCTTGTCCCCTGTGTGTGTGGGGGGCGGCCTTGTCCCCTGTGTGTTGTGGGGACCTTGTCCCCTGTGTATTGTGGGGGCTTGTCCCCTGAATGTATTAAAGATTGACGATGAATGATCGTGTTTTAAATGAATATTTTTCATGAATATACACAGAACTGTGATTGCGTATGTTAGGTGCGGATAAGATGGCCGTGTAAGAGAAGAAAGTTAATAAGGGAACAAATGGCGTGTTTTATAGTGATCCGGTGCCTTTGGTATCCACAATACAATGCTTGTAATACATGCATACCCGTTCTGATTTCAGTTCAAGAATTTCTCTTCAGTAATAGATAGCAAGTAATGGCACGGACACACACACAGATTCACTGTTGTATTATGCATGTAGTCTGTGTGTGTGTTGGTTGACATTGTTATGGTTGTGTGTGACGTGGATCATATGCAGGTGGAGACTACGTGGTTGTGTCATGGTTGTGTCATGGTGGTGTCATGGTTGTGTCATGGTGGTGTCATGGTGGTGTCACGGTTGTGTCATGGTTGTGTCATGGTCGTACATCACACACAGGTGGAGACGACGCGGTTATGCACAGCATCACTGACGTCAGACCTGGATGCAATGCGTCAGCTGTTCAGTGAGAAGGAGAAGGAGATGGCCGTGGCTGTGGCCAGAGTGGATGAGTTGACCAGGCAGTTGGAGGTCCTACGCTCCTACAGCAGCAGTAGGATGGGCGGCTCCAGGGGGCAGCATCATGCTGAGCTCGACCGACTACGCAGGGAGTTACTGGTGGGTGGGTGGGGAGGAGGGGGAGGGGGAGAGGGGGACCAGGGGAGGGGTGTCATATGTAATAGATTGTGTACAATACCTGCCCGTTACTAAAGGTTACCTGCCCGTTACAGTACCGGAACAGCGTGAACAGAGAGTCATCAGGACGTGTTGTGTGTCAGCGTGAACTGCTGACGGCAAGGACGCAGGAATTACAGAGACTGGATCAGCGTATTGCTGAGTTGCAGACAAGACTTCATAGGAAGAAACTTCTCAACCATCAACTCGCGCAACAGATCACTAAAGCTACTCAGGTATGGGGCTAGCGTGGGTCTACTGGGGCTACTGAGTCTACTGGGGCTACTGGGGCTACTGGGTCTACTGGGGCTACTGGGTCTACTGGGGCTACTGAATCTAGGATCTAGTGAGTCTTCGGTCTACTGGGTCTAGGAGGCTAGAGCTTCATGGGTCTAGGGGATTGTCTCTAGGTCTAGTGAGTCTACCGGATTAAGAGTCCCTATTTAGTAGAGAATCCTCTAGACCCATAGGTCTAGTGGGTCTAGAGGATTAAGAGTGTATAGATTTAGGCGGTCTATAGAATTAAGTCTAGAGGTCTAGTGGGTCTATAGAATTAAGAGTCTAGAGGTCTAGTGGGTCTATAAATTAAGTCTAGAAATCTAGTGGGTCTAGAGGATTAAGAGTCTAGAGGTCTAGTGGGTCTACCAGAAGTTGTACACGGTCTCGTAGAGCTACGGTGTATTTTTCTCCACAATACCTGGTCTAGTATACTGACCCCCTCATCCCTCTCCCCCCATCCCCCCCTCTCTCCTCCTCATCCCCCTCTCCCCCTCCAGGCAAAACAGGCGCAGTTGAGGGCAGTAAAGGAGAGACACAAGGAGGAGGTGGTGGTGGTGGACCCCCCTGCCCCTCCTCACCCTCCTACCCCTCCTGTCACAACCAGTGTCAAGGTGTGTGTCGTATTCTGTGACACTGCAGGTAATAACTCTCGAATAATGCTATACAAACTAGTTCTTTGGCCTATTCTTGGTTCATGTTTAAATCCCATGCCGTCTAGTTGCACTAGACTAGTTAACTGGGCACACTAGTGTATTACACACTAGTTTACTAGACACACTAGTGTATTACACACTAGTTTACTAGACACCCACTAGTTACACCTAGCGTCCATAGCTAGTATGGATAATTAAGGAGGAAGTCTTCATTAGCGACTAATTAAGAGTAATTAAGCAGGTAATTATAAGCAAGTATCGCTTCACTAAATAGGTCTTAAAGAGACCCGACTATGGAGCTGTTAACCCAGTGGAAACTAACCTCTACAACCCCTATTAACCCCCTCTCCCCCTACAGGTACCCCCCGACACTGGTGGGGAGCTGGGGGAGTTCATGGGGGTCAAACAGGACCCAAAATACCAGACCCTTCCTTACAATACCAAGTTCTGCCATCAGCCTGGTAGGTGTTGTGTTGTGTTGTGTTGTGTGGTGGTAGGTGCTGTGTGTTGTGTGTTGTTTACTCACAGGGGAAATTTTGTGTTAACTGATCTACTTCATTGAGTTCTCGTGCACTTCTGGTTTACCCGTGCCCCATCACTCGCCTCACAAGTATCTTAGAGTGACCCTCTGTCTCTGTCAGTTGTGTGCAGCGCCGTCGCTTCATGGTATAGCTCAGTGGTTCTTAACCTGGGTTCAATCGAACCCCAGGGGTTCGGTGAGTCAGTCTCAGGGGTTCGGCGGAGATCAAGAAACACATCTGACTCATATGATTGGTGATGACACGCCCTGCTGGCTATCATTGCTGCAGATGATCATGCTACATCATTTGGCTAATCTGTGCTGCAGGGAGTTTGGTGCACTCAGTAGTCGACTTGCGACTCGTGATGGCACGTCTTGTGATTTATTTCTTAATATTTTAATCCCTTCATACTTACTATGTCGAGCAAAAAAAGAAAGAGGTCGGATGAATATGTACAATATGGATTCACACGTAAGCGGAACGTGATGGGGGTCTGCGTCCTAACTGCATGATTTGCAATGCCAAGTTGAGCAATTCTATTCTATCACAAAACTAAGAAAACATTTCCTTAAGCTGTATTGAGATGAAAAATACAAGAACACAATGCTCGTTGAATTCAAGGTGAAGAGAGCCAGATTCGATGAAAAGGCTCCTCTGCCTGTTCTCGGCTTTGTGCCCATCAAGAAACCAATTCTCACAGCATCGTACGAAGTTGCTTACCTGATTGCAAAGCAGGACACACTACACACCATTGGTGAAACACTCGTAAAACCAGCTGTGTTGAAGATGGCGAATATCATGCTGGGAGAAGAGACTGAAGTAAAGTTATCCCAAATTCCTCTTTCAAATGACACCATCAACGACAGAATAGAGGACATGAGCAAAGACATCTTGGCTCAAGTAGTTGCAGATCTGATTTCAAGCCCGGCAAAATTCAGCCTTCAACTCGACGAGACCACAGACGTTTCCAATCTAAGCCAGCTTGCCGTATTGTTGCGCTATGTGAAAGACGACGTGATAAATGAAGATTTTTTATTTTGTAAGCCTCTTACAACAACAACTAAGGCAGCCGATGTGAAGAAACCTGTGGATAACTTCTTCAAAGACAACCGTCTTTCGTGGGATATGGTTTCTGCAGTTTGTTCGGACAGAGTTCCAGTCACGCTGGGAAGAAAGTCTGGTTTTGATGCGGTAGTGAAAGCCGATGCACCACACATCATTGTTACGCATTGTATTCTGCACAGGCATGCGTTGGCAACAAAAACGTTGCCTCCAAAACTGGCAGAAGTATTAAAAATAGTGGACTGCGTGAACTATATGCAAAGTAGTGCTCTGAGGCACCGCATCTTCAGTGAGCTGTGTAAAGAAATGGGCTCTGAATTCGAGGTACTTCTGTACCATTCTAACATTCGGTGGTTATCCCGGAGACAGGTGCTGAATCGCGTTTTTGCCGTGCGTGTAGAATTAGCCACACGCTAATAATGAAGCTAATTGCTTCAAAAATTCTGAGTTTATTCTCATTTTAGTGCACTTGGCTGATATCTTCGCAGCTCTCAATCATCTCAATCACAAGATGCAGGGCGGTGAATTCAACATCATCGAAGCGGAGGAAAATCTGAAGGCTTTTCAAAAAAAGCTACCGTTATGGAAACGGCGAACAGAGAACAATAACTTCGCAGACTTTCCCTGCTGCACGACTGTGTAAGTAAGATCGAAGATGTATCTGGAATCGGAGACATTTCTGTACCCGCGGAACTGAAGCAAACAATTGCCACGCACTTAGATGGGCTTGCAAAGTCTCTCGACGGATACTACCCTAGAAGAGAGTCATATCCAGCATGGGTGAGACATCCGTTCACGTTTAGTGTTGCGACAACAGATGTCAATGATGAATACCTCGATGAAATCTTTGAAATTCAGAAGATCAACTCTTCAGAACAATAACGCTTTCAACGTTCTGGTGTCAACAAATGGTAACGTACGCTGTTATTGCTAAGAAAGCTCTGCAGATTTTCATACCGTTTGTTACAACACTTCTTTGCGAGCAATCCTTTTCGAGGATGCTGGACATAAAAACGAAGAAAAGGAATAGACAGTGTTGCGAAGATGACATGAGAGTGGCACCTGCCAAGGTGAAGCCGCGCATTTCTCAACTGGTCCCTGGAAGGCAACAGAAGTCACGTTGATTTGCAGCAAATATTCTTTACTATATTTTTTGTGTGAATATCGTGTTCTGATGATTTTGTTCTTTGAACACAGTGATGTTGTTGCACGGTTCATTTTGTGCACCAGTAAAATATATTCCTATGTTTTGAATTTGAAAAAATCACATTTTATTTTTCTAATTAAGAAGGGTTGGGTGAATGCATATATGAAACTCGTGGGGTTCAATAACTTTAGTGAGGTTAAGAACCACTGGTGTAGCTACTAAACCAACCGATCCCTATTTTCTTAATAAAGTACCGCTATTTTCGCAGGTGCAGATGGTTGCACAACCACCACAACCTCGAGCATAGTCGCCCAGCTGTCACAAACGTTCGAATCAACCATAGCCCACCACCACCAACAACCACAGCTTGACCACTACCAAGGTAATGACACTGAATCCAGCAACCATGGCAGCATCAACAAGGCAGCAGGCACTTTGTCTGGCAAGTCTCACACTGTACACAGTATACCTGCCAACCGACCTGCCAAGGCGCATGCGTCTGCCCCTACGTCTAACTACACTTCAGCTCCGACGTCTAACTACACGTCTGCCCCTACGTCTAACTACACTTCAGCCCCTACGTCTAACTACACGTCAGCCCCTACGTCTAACTACACTTCAGCCCCGACGTCTAACTACACTTCAGCTCCGACGTCTAACAATACGTCAACCTCGACGTCTAATTATACTTCTTACGGTTACAACGTACCAACACATAGCGTTGCAAACGCTCCGTCGTCGACGTACACGTCTAATGGCGTTACTTCGACGTCTAATTTCGTCCCCACATCAAACTTTACGTCTAAAGCCCCGTTAACGTACGAAGACGGATTGCAATCGACGTGTACGTCTGCGCAGACAACGAGTGTCGTCAATGCAACGTCGAGTTTGTCTACGTCTAGCAGGCCTGCAGCGTCGACGTCTACAAGCAACGCAAGGTACGTCTTCATACGTTGTACTTGCATTGTTAAGGAAGTCTTCTACGTTGACGTACAGCTTTGTACGTCGTGTACAGTAAGCGTCAAGTTGTTTTCGAGCTCTCAATTTTCGAAATTCTTTCTAGGAAGATTATACAAAGTTATTTTATTGATAAGGACATGATTGATTTATTTTCATACATATGGCAAAAATATCGTTTTTTACATACATTAATATTAGGTTTGAGTTTCAGTAACTGCTGTATCACGCTTTAACATTACAGGAAACTGGAACATTTGTTCTTGAACATTTTCTCTGCCGTAATTTGTTTTGTATATCTATACTCTATTGCTTGCTATTTCTGTTTGTTTCTTTTCGATGTCTTGTGTATGTTTATATCTTATATACGTTATTTATTCTTATTTCTGTTGATTCCAATACCGTGTTTTGCATTCCTATTCTCTGACTCCATGTCGTGTTTTGTATTCTTATTCCAAACAGAACTCTCAGTTTAAGTCAACAGCACCAGCAAAAGCAGCTACAACAACAGCAACACCAGCAACCACAACAACCACAACAACCACAACAACCACAGCAACCACAACAACCACAGCAACCACAGCAACCACAACCAGAAAGCAGCGTGCAACAAGTGTTACATAAGCCAGCTTTGCCCCCCAAACCCTCCACCACAACCACCACCGCCACCACCACAACCAGCACGTCAGCACCACCTCCCACCACAACCACCACCACCACCACCATGGTGGGGCCCCTGCCTGCAACCCCACCACGCCTGATGGGGGAGCACCACAGCGACAAGAACAGAAGGTTATTTAGTTTTCCCTCCTTGTGTTGTGTTGTTATTTGTGCTCCTAACACTTCACTAGTCATGTCATGTATGTGTCACAAGACAGTTCCCGTGGAAATTCCACGGTTTAGATTTGACTAATTTGGAATTTTTATAAAGACGGATGTATTAAAGATTCACGGCGAATCATTGTGTTTTAAATGAATATTTTTCATGAAGATACAGAGAACTTACATTCTGTATCCTATTTATCGATAACATGGCCCAAATAGTACCCGTTGAAATTCCTTGGTTTAAAGTGATGAAATTAAGGATTCATGAAATAAAATACATTTTTCAGTTGTACTCGTGGTACTATCAGAACCTGAATATTTTTCATGAATATATACCGAACTGATCTTGAATCTTTAGAATAATTTTTAATTAGCCAAATCTAAATCGTGGAATTTCCATATGTCGAGATTCTGATGTGTATTAGGTCCTGTGTTCTGTAACCGTACGTGTGTAATATAATAATATTAATTGAGAAGGATAATAACCGTATTTGTGTTGCAGTGGACCGACCATCTCTCAGAAGAATGGCGGACGGTCGCTGCTGATCCACAACAGACCGCTGTCCACCACTTCCATCATCGCCTCCACCATCTCCTCCCTCCACAGCCGGGCTTCCACCTCCTCCACCAGTGGTAGTGGAAGCGTAACCAACATTCGCGCCACCAGTGACGTCACTACCACCACCCCCCCTCTCGTGCCTGCTGGGGGGGATATGGGGGGCACGCTGCCTCCCACACCTCATAATTCTGCAGCTGAAGACGCCAGTAAACTCGATGCTGGATCACAGAACACCAGTGCTGGATTTAGTGACTCCAACCTCCCAGCCAATACCGCCAGTGTCCCAGCTAACAACACCAGTGTCCAAACCAATAACACCAGTGTCCCAGCCAATACCACCAGTGTTCCAGCCAATACCACCAGTGTTCCAGCCAATACCACCAGTGTCCCAACCAATACCACCAGTGTCCCAGCAAGTAACGCTAGTGTCCCAGGCAGCAACACTAGTACTGAGAAGCCTGTTCATGTGTCCATCAACCGACGCATCGAAATGCCGCCTGATTTTCTGTTCCCTGAGAGCGAGACACCGCCCAGCGACCTGCTAGGGAAATCCACCAGCGACGTCCTAGGACGACCTCTAGACGCTGCTGCTGGTGGTGGGTAACCTGGTGGTAAAGGAGCAGGAAGTGGTTGTCAGGTGCAGGAGGAGGAAGTGGTTGTCAGGTGCAGGAGGAGGAAGTGGTTGTCAGGTGCAGGAGGAGGAAGTGGTTGTCAGGTGCAGGAGCAGGAAGTGGTTGTCAGGTGCAGGAGCAGGAAGTGGTTGTCAGCGGAATATGAATTGATTTCAGTTTGTTGCTTAATTTTAAGCAATGAATTTACTGCTTTTGCCTCGTGCTCTCTGAGGCTGCAGTTGAAGGTAGAGATGCTAAATCCACTTGATTTTTATAACTTGGATCACGACTCACCTAAAAAATACTACCTATTAAATGGACAAGTTTTAGTAAAAAGTTGATGGGAGTGGGAACTGAAAGCAATATTTTCTGTTGAATGACACCAGAATCTGGTTTCCAGGAGAAATGTTTTTTCATTTTATGAAGGAAAAAGTGCGATTTTCACCATAAAATTAGAAAGTTACACAACTTTCCCTTCAATGAATGATGGCTCAACGTTATCCAATTGCGCTGTAACTTTCCTAATCTTATTTACTGGCCAAATAATTGACAACTTTTTGGGGGTTCTCAAAACATAGTTTAGACTGTTCAAGTGGCCGTGTAGCTGTTGTTGACTTTGTAATTATTGATAGAATAGAATAAGGCAATAGAAACGAGCTGTTTGACCCATTTCTGGGTTGATACCCAAATCCCATGCCGTCTTATTTGTTTTATTTCTAATAATTATGTCTGTTAACATATTTAGTGTTGAACGCTGTTTAAACGGCAGGGTTCTTGTCTGATGGTGGGCGGAGCTTAGGATTGAGGACCCACCACAGATTTAGTGGAGCTGGTTCTGGCAAATTGTTCTTTGTTTGTGTTTCTGCAGTCGTGTTCTAGTGGATTAAATTAGATGTTTCAAATGTCGTAGTTTTTGTTAGATCTTTTTATTTAATGTATATACCAATATGGGACAAAATTTTTCCATTTTACAGCTTGTTGAAGTTCTTTTCAATTTGCAGACGCTGTTACTGAAGACACTACAGACCGAGCCGTCATGTCGTCTGACGTCATCACTGATGTTAACCAATCAGGTAAGGTGCTTTTTCTTAACGTCACTGATGCCAGCCAATCAGGTGGTTACTTGCCACCATTTATGGCAGCCAATCAAGTGAGGTGTAAGTTAATGACGTCACTGATACCATCCAATAAGATGACTGCTAACTTTTCCCTCATACACTCCAGAAAAGAAGCCCAGCAACCACGTGGTGGTACGGCGTAAGGGTAACCTCAAGACACATGGTTCTCTCAGACTACCTCGGAGGGTCAGCTTTGATCCTCTAGCTCTCTTGCTCGATGCTTCCTTGGAGGGCGAACTGGAGCTGGTCAAGCGGACAGCTATGGAGGTGTGTGGTGCTTGTGTGTGTGTGTGGTGCTTGTGTGTGTGTGTGTGTGTGTGGTGCTTGTGTGTCTGTGTGTGGTGCTTGTGTTTGTGTGATGCTTGTGTGTGTGTGGTGCTTGTGTGTGTGTGATGCTTGTGTGAGTGCTGAGTAATCCTTGTTACGGGTCTCTTTTAAATACAATCCACCACCGCCAACTGCAAAGGCTATTCTCAAATGCCGATATATGAATAAAATCAAACTGCAGTTTCATTGCTATTCACAGGCACAGGCTTCACCATCTCCCACCTACGCGTTAACTTCAGCCACGATCACAATTCGATAGATTGATTTTACGCTTAAATGGCCTTTGATTTTTAAGTTTATTGCTGTGTCTTTTTCTTATTGTTGTCCAGTGTACTGATAACTAGTAATTAGGACCAGTCACTAGGCACCTAGTAACCAGGACGTGCCCCACAGGTACCTAACCCGTCTGCTGCAAATGATGAGGGCATCACGGCACTGCATAACGCCATCTGTGCTGGTCATCTGGACATCGTCACATTCCTTGTCACGTTTGGTTGTGACGTCAATGCACAGGACAGTGATGGATGGACACCCCTACACTGTGCTGCATCCTGTAACAACCTGGCCATGGTGACTAGTGTGTGTGTGTGTGACTAGTGTCACTAGGGGGCACTAGTGTGAGACCAGTTGTGTCGTACTGGTTATTGTGGAAACCCCTGTTACTTGTGGTGGTGTGTGTGGTGTGGTGTGGTGCGGTGTGGTGCTGGTAGTGTGGTGTGTGTGGTGCAGGCAGTGTGGTTGTGTGTGTGGTACTGGAAGTGTGGTGTGTGTGGTGCTGGCAGTGTGGTGTGTGTGGTGCTGGCAGTGTGGTNACAGTCGCCACAAACAGTCGCCACAAACAGTCGCCACAAACAGTCGCCACAAACAGTCCCCACAAACAGTCCCCACAAACAGTCCCCACAAACAGTCGTTACAAACAGTCGCTACAAACAGTTGCTACAAACAGAACCAAGTTATTGCTTAAGTTAAATTAAGTCATTTTCTTCTGCTGTGTGACTGCAACCCAATTGTTTCGAATCCAAATAAATGAGCAGCAAATTTATACGCTGAGTTGTTAAATAAGAGTCAGTATTCGTATTATTTGTGCCCATAACTCATTGAGATATTTTAATCATGACTAATATCAAACCCAAATGAAATTCTGAATCCAAGTGCAGTTACGAATGCAACAAAAACTTTCAATCAACCAAAACTTGGAATTCAACCGAAACTTTGAATCCATCTGAAACTTTGAATCCAACCGAAACTTTGAATAGAACCAAAACTTTTAACCAAAAGGAAACGCTTAACCATAGTGAAATTTTCAATCCAAATAAAGTTTCTAAATTTTTATTATTAATAATAATTTCAATGTGAAAGAAATTTCAATCCCAATGAAATTCCTAAGCAAATAGAGCTTTAAATTCATTTGAAAGTTTTAATCTGAATGAAGTTTTTAATTTTAATGAAGTTCTTAATGCAAACGAGTACTTAATATCAAACGGAAATTTATTAAATTGAAAATTAGAATCTCAAAAGAAATTTATCTAAATTCAAAATAACAAAATGGAAATCGTTCAACAAACTGGAGTCAAACTCCTGAAACGCAAACTCAGAAACAATCATACTCAAAATCACCACTGAAGGCACCTCCAAAATGATAAAATTATTATCAAAGTCATACCGAAGATTCAAATTAATGAAAATAGCAGTTAAAAGTACTGCCTATTTTCTTTCATACGGGACTTTGGTAGCGATCCAAGAATAGGCCAAACGGCTTGTTCCTATTATTTTGTTCTATCCTATATTATTATTATTGATTATTATTATTGTTACGGTGGTGATTTTGTGTAAACATACTAATTATTATCATCATCATAAATGCAATCGCTGTCAACACGGCCATCGTTGTCATCACCATCGTTATCACCACCGCACAGAGGTGGTGTAACTCCAGTTCTTGCTCCACTAAAGCAATCATCAAAACTCAGTGAAGATTTCCAGCTCGAGTAACGACACTCGAGCGCGATAACTTTATTTCAAGGTGCGGCAACATAATTTATTTTTTCAAAACAAAAGGTTTAAAAATGGAAGTTATGTTGCCGCACCGTGTATGAGGAGTGGCATAGCCCACTGCAGCAAGCAACATTGAACATTGCAAGCATATCAATGAGACGAAATGGTGGAATGAAAAAGAGTGACAAAACGAAGACACTCGAGCAGGTGGTACGTCGGTGTCACCCCAAGAGCGACTTGGCAAGAGGACGTGCCGTTCTTGAGCTACTGACATTACAGACACTAGCAGCATATTTCTCTTAGAGAAGCTCAGTGATCCTACATGTCCGGCGTGGAGCGACAAGTCCCCATGATACACGGAACGTTACTTCTATTCAATAAGCTCCTGTGCGCTCATTCTATAAAAAATATTATCCGTGTCCGAAATAAAAGCCAATTACATTAATACCTACAGCCCAATAACATGCAGAGTCCATTAATAGGTGTTTGGTGTCTTAATTGAATGAAAATTATGATTGGATACGTTACTTACAAAGAAAGACCAGAATAATAGAGATGTAATGAACTGCTTTAAAGGCCCATGATCTCACCGAGTTCAGGACGCGTGATCTAAATCTATGACCGGATAATAAAGTAACAGTATTTACACTATATCCTCATCATTACAACCTAAGCTACACAAAAAAATATATATTTGGCCACTAAATGGAACCGTACCTGACTATAATATGGCACTTAGCTAGACCTAAACCGGACTATAATACAAGACCTAGCTAGAACCATAGCAGACTATAATTTGGCACCTACCTAGAACTATACTGGACTATAATACAAAACCTAAATTGAACCATAGCAGACTATAATTTGCTACCTAGCTGAAAAGCTGCTGGACTATAAATTGGTATTCAACTGGAAATATACCAGACAATAAATTGGCACTCAACTGGAACTGCACCGCACTTGTAAAAGGTTATTCTACTACTTAACATTCTTCCTGAAATTTACCCTTCCACTTGGTTTCCACGACCTGAGCCACGATTTCTGTTTTGTGAGCAGAGTGACTTCAAACATTTAAGCACTTCAGGGACACCTCAATCCCAGCTCATTTTCTTTTTTAGAATCTACATACTATTCACATTTGCTTAAATAGATCAAGACTCAGAAGTCTAATATTTGAAAACCACAGCATCAATATAATCACTGGATCATTTTGACGCTCATATCAAGATGTAAACAGCAGCATTGTCAAAATTATGATCAAAATTAACTTAAATATAGGATTTAATGAGTTGAAAGGAACACCGCAGCGGGAGAGATGTCTGCATCCACCGAGGAGTTAAGTTCAGTGATCCATAACTAGAAGTCGACAGCAAGGCACACAGTCAAAACCTACGCCTATTGCAAAGAATGAATATTTTGTGTCGCTGAAACACGCAAATGTAGCAGAATCTCTGCAGGAGAATGCACAAACTGAACTTTCACTCGAACAGCGAGATTGAGATTAAAGGAAAATAACCAACCGATATGAAGATTGTAAAAAATATCGGCATCCTATTCTCAAAATAATTTCCATAATTATATATAGGAGTGTACACTTCACAATATCTAATCTAATACTAAGAATGACCGCCGTGTGTTTATCTATTTATTTGTTTATATATTGATTTATTTGTATTTTCTGTGTCGCTTTCAAAAAAATTCCAGAGATCCAAAGCCTTATATACTCGAGTCCATATCGTGGATACCGAGTTCGGCGGGGTATTGCTCTATGATTCGGGTACATTGTGCCTTAATAAGACACGAATTGCAGAGTCAATTGCAGCAGTAGAAAACTAAGGTTCTTAGTTTTCACTAGGAATGTTGTCATTAAAGAAATACTCAATTAAAACGTTTGTCCTTTGTAAATATATATAAAACTAAATATATTTCATTGCGTTCTTATATGTATTTTTATTTAATATCTTTCCAACAGTATTTGCCATCATTTTTGATGGAACGGGTAGTATCACAAAATCTCTGCCGTCATTTTTGACGGCTGGTATACTAGTTTATACAATAAAAATCAATAGATCACACACACATAAGCAAGGCCGGTATTGAAATCACCAGAACCGGCAGAGACTTACCTCATTTCACGACGTCAGTGTAGTCAACTGAACTAAATCAACTAACTCTCACAACTGTAAAACTACGAATAATTCTTGATCTTAGTAATCATGAAACATCCACAATTAACTTATAAGTTGGAATTATTAGGACACTGGGGTTGCAGTCATTTCCAGACAAAAAGACCACCGTGCAGGTCAAATGGGGAACAAACAACAAATGGTATTCTAAACCAGCCATTGATACGCAAAAATTACCCCAAGTGATCTTTTTTTACATTAAAGTTCACTTATAATTTTCCCAGTTTACGTGGTCTTTATTTTAATATTTTCTAAATACCACTTATAAATGACGTTCAATCAGTGCTCAAACGTATAATAGTTGGTACAGTAATTTATTATTATGGTAGAAATAAAGCAGGGCATGTGTAAATCTTGATACCAAGAAATATTGAGCTAGGTTTTTCGGAACTCTTTAAGAGTAAGGTTCTCACATTTCGTATTGCTCTGTTGACCAGAATGATAAAAAAGAAAAACAAGTAACGTCTTTGTTTTGCTTATCTCCATAGCTCATTAAGACAGTATTTGCTTATCCCCGATAGTAACTGGCAGTCTCACACATTAACTGACAGTTCCCCACGTTAATTGGCAGTCTCACACATCAGCAAACAGTCCTCCACATTAACTGGCAGTCCTCCCCATTAACTGACAGTTACCCTACATTAACTGGTAGTCCCCACATTAACTGACAGTCCCCCACATTAACTGACAGTCCCATACATTAAATATGTAAATGAATCTAGACAATATTGGGGGTCATCCATTGCAGGTGAACACTCACTGTTCTTCTTTGAGCAAAATTATGACAAATTTAGCCATTGATGAGCATTACTTGTAATTATCCCACAACGAATATACTGTAGTAGTGATCGGTGTCAAATGCACAATCATCTTTTGCAATGATTTTGTAATTTTGTAGCTGAACTGCTCAAGGTTGAACATTTGCACTAAAAAATATCTATAACTAGTAGACCCACACGGGAAAATTCACGTTTTTTACTGAAAATGTTCATTTGATTTGCCAGTGGACGCGGGCTTTGCGAAGGAGTTTTCACATTCAAGGATGTGCCTTTGGTATCCACAATACAATGCTTAAAATGCTTACAATACATGTATACCCTACCTAATTTCCTCCTAACCCCTTTGGTCCATCTTTAGTAAAAACGCGTGAATTTTCACGTGTGGATGTATTAGTTATTATATACTGGATTGCTCTCTCAGTGCTGAATGCAACGGGCTAGTTCAAGCAATTGCTCAAAGCTAACTTCTACTTCGATGTTCATTTCCGCTCAAATCGAGAGTACGGGAAGTTATATTCAAGTACGCAGATGCACAGAGGGTCCATAATAAAGTTTATAAATTGTACGATTTTTTCTCACAACGTAATTTTGAAATTAGGGAGTCAAAGACGAAAATGATTTACTTCGTATTCCGTAAGACAATATTAACCTGTCTTATAGTTTAAAGCGGTGTGTCTACAGATAAAAAATGATTCAAATTTGCTTATGCATGTGATCAATTTTTGCCTTAGTAGCTAGAATCGAATATAGCCATAGAAACTAGCTGATTGGCCCATTCTTGGCTTGATACTCAAGTCCATGCCATAGATACCCGAGCCCCTGCCATATTAAGGTGATTTACTGTAAATACGATAGCTGTGTGGCTATTGAGGTGATGTACTGTATATACGATTGTCATGCGGCGTGATTTGATCTATATATTCCGTATAAGATCTGAATGAGATTATCATTGGACTGTGCAGGGATGAATGCTCAGGTGTTGAGGGGAGCAGAAATGCGTAAGTGTATGTATTGTAAGTGTATAACGAGTAACACTCGTAAAACCAGCTGTGTTGCTGGTTTATCATATCATAATATTATGCTGGGAGAAAAGACTGAAGTAAATTTATTCCAAATTCCTCTTTCAAAAGACACCATCAACGACAGAATAGAGGACATGAGCAAAGACATCTTGGCTCAAGTAGTTGCAGATCTGATTTCAAGCCCGGCAAAATTCAGCCTTCAACTCGACGAGACCACAGACGTTTCCAATCAAGTCAGCTTGCCGTATTGTTGCGCTATGTGAAAGACGACGTGATAAATGAAGATTTTTTATTTTGTAAGCTTCTTACAACAACAACTAAGGCAGCCGATGAGAAGAAACCTGTGGATAACTTCTTCAAAGACAACCGTCTTTCGTGGGATATGGTTTCTGCAGTTTATTCGGACAGAGTTCCAGTCACGCTGGGAAGAAAGTCTGGTTTTGGTGCGGTAGTGAAAGCCGATGCACCACACATCATTGTTACGCATTGTATTCTGCACAGGCATGCGTTGGCAACAAAAACGTTACCCCCAAAACTGGTAGAAGTATTAAAAATAGTGGACTGCGTGAACTATATGCAAAGTAGTGCTCTGAGGCACCGCATCTTCAGTGAGCTGTGTAAAGAAACGGGCTCTGAATTCGAGGTGCTTCTGTACCATTCTAACATTCGGTGGTTATCCCGGAAACAGGTGCTGAATCGCGTTTTTGCCGTGCGTCTGGAATTAGCCCTGTTTTTGCAAGAGAACCAACAGTGTCATACAAATTGCTTCAAAAATTCTGAGTTTATTCTCATTTTAGTGCACTTGGCTGATATTTTTCCAGCTCTCAATCATCTCAATCACAAGATGCAAGGCGGTGGATTCAACATCATCGAAGCGGAAGAAAATCTGAAGGCTTTTCAAAAAAAGCTACCGTTATGGAAACGATGAACAGAAAACAATTACTTTGCAGACTTTCCCCTGCTGCACGACTTTGTGAGTAAGATCGAAGATGTATCTGGAATCGGAGACATTTATGTACCCGCAGAACTGAAGCAAACAATTGCCACGCACTTAGATGGGCTTGCAAAGTCTCTCGACGAATACTACCCTACAAGAGAGTCATATTGAGCATGGGTGAGACATCCATTCACGTTTAGTGTTGCGACAACAGATGTCAATGATGAATACCTCTATGAAATTTTTCAAATTTAGCAGAGCTAGGTTCAACAGCTTTTCAGTTTTCTTGTTTCCAAAGTCTGTTTCGTAAGAATCTTTGCTTGCAATCTGTGAAATAGTAAAATCTATTAGAAGTAATTATATCGATTATTTAAAAATGGTGTATTTGACGTATATATCCATAGGTCATGGCGATCGATTTTCTCTATGTGCTATGTAGACATAGTGATTATTTCGATGTCTAATCATGACTATTAATCATGATTACAAGTTCCCCCAGGTGAACCCTCCCCTGTCTAAAATGATCGCTTTACATACTATCGCTTCCCCCAAAATGCTAAACTTATATGACCTATATGATACTAATTTCTACATCTGATTTTATACCTCTTTCTTACATCCCTTTTTCAGGTGAACTGCTACTCCAGATCTATCTTTTCCTCAAGAATACTCCAGGTGAACCTCAGTTGCACCCCTCCCCTAAGTCTACCTATAAGTATATATCCAGGTGTACCTTTCCTTCAGTTGTACCTTAGGTGTTCCCCTTCTCCTCGAGTGCCCCCTGTTCAAAATGGCAACCCCCCAGCCACCCCAAAACCTGAATTTTCAAGACCCGAATTGGGATGCTTGGCAGAGTTGCTTCCAGAGTTTCAGGGCAGAAACCAAACTGGACCAAGAAAAAGAAGATATCCAGATTGCGACCTTCCGGTATTCTATGGGTCTTGAATCAGAAAAGGTCTTTGAGACTTTCAACATGGACCCCAACACTTTGACGTACGATCAAGTGTTGGCCAAATTGATTGGTTCTTCAAGGCGAAGAAAAAGAATGTCATCACATTGAGAAGAAGTTTCTAGAACAAGATGCAGAAACTAAAGGAAACAGTTCAAGATTTTTGCGATTCCCTCAAAGAAAGTGCACTGGAATGTGAATTTCCAGGTTCCGAAGAACGAGTTAGAGATCAATTTATAATTGGAGTCAAAAATAAGAACTTGAGCCAAAAGCTGGAGCAGCTGCTTGTGATCAATCCAGCAGAATTCACACTAGAAAAGATTGTTCTAGTGACCAAAGCCTTTGAAAGATCATACGCCCATGACTTCTTGTCGCTAAATTCAAATGATACAAAGTTACGGTAGGATGAAGTGGATTTACCATGTTGTACCACAAGTCATGTACTTAAAATGTACTAATTAATTGTGAAATATCAATTTGACAAAACATTGTTTGGAAATATTTAAATTTCAAGAACGTTATTTCAACAACCATTACACTATACGTATATTTAAAACCACAATCTCTACATATAATAAAATAACATATGTTTATGTATTTAAAATTCGTGTCCCACCTGACTGCTGAATTAAATAGAGGAAATTGATTAAAAATATGACATTACTAAGGAGCTGAAATACAGTGTTTATCTTCGGCTAAGTATTGAGTTCTCAATGGAACGGGTATACTTGTATTGTAAGCATTGTATTGTGGATACCAAAGGCACATTCTTCAATGTGGAAACTCCTTCGCAAAAGCTCGCGTCCACTGGCAAATAAAATGAAAACTTCAGTAGAAGCGTGAATTTTTCATTTGTAGGTCTACTAGTATTGTAAATTTCAACTACCATAAAACCATATGTATAAATCAGTTACCGTAATATCATATATTCAACCCATCATAATATTGATATCACGTATTCATTCTGCATACAACAACCCCATTTTAACCATCATATTTTTATGAGTAAGTATTTGTGAACACTAGTCCCACATTTCAGTTGATACTGAACTTCAGCGCCCTACAGGTACTAGAACAGTATGTCATCTATGCTTCATTGAGATATGTAATTCATAGTCTACACTTGATACATCACTGATCCTTTGTATCACACTTTTCTATTTTGTACATTAAGAATCCATTCATTCACGTTAACACCATACGGTCTTATGGGTATGAGTATGAATCATACGAGCCTTGAATTTAATGTAGGTCAAGTCTATTTGATCTATAATATACTTAATTTAACGTATCCCTATACACAGAGCATTGACTATTAACAAACTATGTCAGTTAATCAAAATTATAACCATCAAATTGTATTTGAATTCCATATAACAGTTAATTATATATAAGTATGTTCATAATGTATGACTTTGAATATAATCAAAAAACTGTTCATCACATACCACCAGCTTGGTCGACTGGCTTACCAGCTTGGTCGACTGGTGAGCGAATCTGCTTGCGAGCGGAAAGAGCCGGGTTCAAATCCCGCTGCTGACATGGTTGACGCTGCTAGAAATATGGCATGGGACTTGGGTAAACAACCGAATAATTATCGAAGTAATTATCCGACCCAAGAATGGGCCAGAAGGTTCGTTCCTATAGCCTCATTCTATTCTATTCTATTCTATTCTATTCTATTCTATAATTCAAAGCAAAATCTCCCACTCAAAAAAAAATGGTTCACTTGAAAAAAAGCTGTAAGAAAGTAAGAGTGCCTCTTTAAGAGCTCACTTCAAGAGGCGCTCACGCCTAGCAATATTTCCTTCATACGTTCGTATCAGCGGGTCCAAGTTCAAACTCAATGTTATAACTATTTTGAACAGTCATCACAGCAAAAAGTATTTTCTCGTAAATAAGTGATCCAATTATTATTATTATTTCTCCTGAGCATTGAGGCGTAAAATCTACGCTCATAAATTTTATATTGTGTAGATTACCTGGCCTAAAACAAAACGCTCTTGTGTGGAGCATGAGCTTTTAAAGTTGAAAAAATGTGCTCCTCCACGGGCCTCCCCTCCCAGTAAGTATAAGGGATGAGGTTTTTTATCATATTTTATCGTCTTTGATGCTCTTTCTTTGTTCATAATTCCTTTTCCTTGTTCATAATTTTTTCTTCTGTGTTCATCATTATTTTTTCTTGTTCATAATTTTTTTCTTTGTTCAAAGTGGGAGACTGCCTGTGACTGGGGGCTGATATTTAATGTATGGGACTGTCAGTTAATGTGGGGGACTGTCAGTTAATGTGGGGACTACCAGTTAATGTGGGGTAACTGTCAGTTAATGGGGAGGACTGCCAGTTAATGTGGAGGACTGCTTGCTGATGTGTGAGACTGCCAATTAACGTGGGGAACTGTCAGTTAATGTGTGAGACTGCCAGTTACTATCTGGGATAAGCAAATACTGTCTTAATGAGCTATGGGGGTAAGCTAAACAAAGACGTTACTTGTCTTTCTTTTTCATCATTCTGGTCAACAAAGCAATACGAAATGTGAGAACCTTACTCTTAAAGAGTTCCGAAAAACCTAGCTCAATATTTCTTTGTATCAAGATTTACACATGCCCTGCTTTATTTCTACCATAATAATAAATTACTGTACCAACTATTATACGTTTGAGCACTGATTGAACATCATTTATAAGTGGTATTTAGAAAATATTAAAATAAAGACCACGTAAACTGGGAAAATTTTAAGTGAACTTTAACGTAAAAAAAATCACTTGGGGTAATTTTTGCGTATCAATGACGGGTTTGGAATACCATTTGTTGTTTGTTCCCCATTTGACCTGGCAGGACCGGCTGACGTGGTGCGAGAAGGACGTATCCAGTTGTCGTTAACATGAATTAAGTATATTCTACTGTTACGAGTTGCGTGTAAAGTGAATAAAGCCGTAAATTAAAAAGAAATAATAAAGACAGCCGCAAAACTCCACTTTTGCGATCGTTTCCTGGTGGTTCAAGGCAAGTGGGCCACCGGGAAAGCTAAAGATGGAGGGATACGCTACCATGCTCCAGCACGTGGAAAAAGAACGTGAAGAAGATCTGTTAGATTGGGTTGCTTGTGCATCAGACATTGATGAAAGTGCTATGGAGGACGAGCAGGATGGAGAATGGAAAACTGCAAGAAACTCCCGGAAGAGAAAAGAAAAACCTGTGGAAGAAAGTGAGATCCAGGAAGGAGAAAAAAAGAAGATGCACACAAGTGCAGTCGGTGCTGAAGATAGTGAGAAAGAGAAACCCTGTGACGTGTGCCCTTCGAGAGTGAACAGAAACCTGAGTTTTGATAGAGCAGATGCTAGCACTAGTGCGCAATTAAACTCTCTGAGGGAGAAAGGAGAAAAAGGCAGAGTTCCGAAGCCAAATTTGGGCTTCAATATAACAAAGACCATGCGATCAGAAGATAGCAAGGTGATTCTGGTGCGCCCAATTGGAATGGAAGCTCACACCTTTACTTCCGACCCAGTGGCACTAGCACGAGGTATTGGTGAGTCCCCATTTGAAGTAATACAGAAGACTCACATTCGAGTAAACAAACGGGGTAATCTAGTGGCCTTTGAGCTAGACGAAGCAACAATTGGAAAACTGACATCTCTTTTAGCAGTGAAAAGGCTGGGCAAGTGGACTGTAAACTGTTCTCAACCGGTTTCCCAGATGCAGTCATGGGGGGTCATCAAGGGAATACATCAAAGTGTAAATGTGGAAGATATCAAGGCATCTGCAGATTGTGGAAGCAGTGAATTGCTCTCTGTAGCTCGTCTACCCCGGTACAGTGGAGGAATAAAAGAAGAGTCATCAGCAGTCAAGCTAGGCTTTGTAGGAACTCAATGTCCCTCACACATATACGTGGGATTTACTAGATATGCAGTATTCCCTTTCAATGCTCCTCCTCGCCGCTGTTACCGCTGCCAAAGGCTAGGACATGTAGCAGTGAACTGCAACTCACCTCTTCGCTGCCTAGTGTGCTCTGGCCCACATACAAAGGATGAGTGCACTGCCGAACCAGGACAGGAGAAATGTACAAACTGCCATCAGACCCATATAGCAAGCTCTAAAGAATGTCCAGCTATCAGAAATGCAGCAGCTATACAGAAGCTGCAGCGCTCTAGAGTGGGTTTTGAAGCAGCCAAACACAAGGTGATGAAAACACAGACTGAACTTGTCACTAAAGCACAACTAATGAAAAAAAACAAAATTTGACAGTTCCAATAGTTAGCTCAAACATCATGGGATCTCAACTCAGTGTTCAAGGGAATCAGCAAGAAAATCAGAATGACTTAACTGTCCAAGAAGTCATGGTGGATATTCACCAGTCAGGTGGATCCTACCTATGGTCAGATGCAGAGGTTCTCCCCTCAACAGCCTCCAGCAGCCCACTCTACATACAGCTCTGTAATTCAGGGCTTGAATGACCTGCCATCCACAAGTGAGCATTTTCAACTGAGTGGTGTTCAAGAGAGGACCACCAGCAATAATATTACTCAGCCAATAAAGAAACCTTCCCCACAAGTGACAACAGCTACAGAATGTGCTGAAATTTTATCAAAAAGTGTAGCATCCTTGGGTAAAAAATTGGAGCACCAAATAAAGGAAATTTGCAGGGAGATGGGATCTACAGTGATACAGAGGTTAAGCTTAGAACTACAAAACAAAATGGAATCGGTGATTGCAGAGGTTTCTCACATAATACTTAGTAAAGTTTCTTCCTTACTTAGTGAGCTAATTCTAGCCAACATGCAAAAAGAACAGCCACCCCAGCGCCAACTGCTATTGGCAGGTATGATCCGCAACCATTTTGGAACGGAATATTCAGAACCAATAATTACTAGGTGCAGAAACCAAGGGAACAAATCCCCAAGTAAGAACATGGCAGAACCACAATGTAGGGATTCAGAACTAGAGGCAAGACTCTCTCAAGCTACACCTGTGAGGACCCAGAGGTATGCAGTGGGGAAAATAAAACAGATGTCAATGCCAAAGCTCACAAGGGTCAAGACAAGACAGCAAGTAACAAAACCCAACCAGCAGTGCAATACCTTAATGTAATGGCTACCTATTCCATTAATCAATATTTTACCAGAAAACAAAATGAAGCAAGAGAGATGGCTGTCATTCAGTTTAATTGCAATGGGATTTCCTCTAAATTATCAGAATTAAAATTACACATTTATGCAACCAAACCAGAAGTTGTGTGTCTATGTGAGACATGGCTGATGGATACAGCACCAAAACCCAACTTTATGGGATATGTGACAACTTGGTGTCCACGAGTAGGTGGAGTGAGAGGAGGGGGCCTAGCCATATTGGTGAGGCAGGACATCCCATTTCACATTTTAAGACTGGAGCCCTTTCATGGGAGCCTGGAGCTACAGGGAGTAACCTTGAACACAGTCTCAGGCCTCATAAACATCATAAATGTGTATAATCCTAACCAACCCTTCTCACTTTCAGAACTTAGACATTACCTACAACAGCTAAACCACACATTCCTTTTTCTTGCGGACTTTAATGCACATTCACCTCTCTGGGATGAACGATCCCGAACTAATCCTGCAGGTCGAGCCTTGGAAGAGATGCTGGATACCTTTCCAGTAGGTATAATAAATAATGATTCCTCCACCTACATAGACAGAAGAGTAGGAACAACTTCAACACTGGACTTATTTTTTGCTACTCACAACTTGGTGAGGACCAGTGAAGTGAGAACTGGGCCAGATCTTGGAAGTGACCACTTCTCAGTGTGCTGTACCTTGGGAGTAGTTCCAGTGAGGCATCCCATGGGAGCAGCACAGCACTGGAAACTTGGAGCTGCGGACTGGACAAAGTGGACCTCGTACCTGAATGCTCACACAGACCAAACACATGTCAGCCCGTGCAATGCTATTATGGGCAACGACTTCCTACTGGCTGCCATAAACTCTGCTGCATAAAAGTCTGTGCCCATGTCAACAGGCAGAACTGGAATCTCCAGAACTACTCCCTGGTGGGATGCAGCCTGCTCAAAAGCAGTAGCTCAGCACAGACGTGCTAAGGGGCAACTCTTTCGCTGTCCTTCACAGGAAAACCTAATAAGATACAAGCGCCTTGAAGCGGTAGCAAAGAGAACCATCCTACTCAAAAAACGAAATAGTTTTGCCCAGTATGTGGGTGCTCTCACTTGTTCTACTCCCAGCGCATCAGTCTGGAGGAGCATCCGAAGCATCAGTGGGAGGGCAAGCAAGCCAAACTATCCAGTTGGAGGGCCACATGCAACAGCATTAGAAAAGACAAAGATATTTTCCATGCACTTCAGGAGACATAGTCCGACCACAGCTACCACGGGAAGTGACGAGAGCATTCGGGTCAATAATGCCAACTACTTTGAGACAGAAGAGTCAAGGGAAGTCCCATGTCTTACCATGGAAGAATTGAACTCTTCTCCGTCAGCACTTAAAAATAAAGCTCCAGGACAAGATGGAGTGTATGATAAATTTTTGCAGAAGTTGCCCCTACACTGGAAAAGGGAACTGCTATGTGTTTACAACACAAGCTTGTATACTGGGTGTGTCCCTCCAGGATGGAAATGGGGAATATGGCTCCCAATTCTGAAACCTGGAAAGGACCCAGAGCAAGTTTCCTCTTATAGACCTATATGCCTGCTCTCGTGCATTGGTTAGCTAATGGAACGTATGATCCAGAGAAGATTAGAGTATTGGGTGGAAACTAATAACCTTTTGCTTGGGGAACAAGCGGGATTTCG
>VCRD01008300.1:5300-18045 GCA_006783055.1 Trinorchestia longiramus
AGGCACCACACAGGCACCACACAGGCACCACACGGCCACCACACGAGCATCACAAGGGCACCACACAGGCACCACACAGGCACCACACGGGTACCACACGGGCACCACACGGCCACCACACAACATCGTATACAGCGTGCATGGTGGCCTTATGTTCATTTCAAATAAGTTTATTTACCCCATTTTCCTTATTTACCTTATTTACCACACTTAACTCATTTAACTCATTTACCTAATTTGCTTCATTTAGCTCATTTAATTCGCGTACCTCATACGCCTTATATACTGTACATATATACCTCATTTACTGTATTTACCTCATTACCTTACATGACTCATTTATCCCATCTACCTTATTTATCTCATCTACCTTAGTTACCTTATTGACCTTCTTAGCCTTGTTACCCATATTCACCTTACTAATCATTTACACCTTATTACCCATATTCACCTTACTAACCATTTACACCTTATTACTCATATTCACCTTACTAACCATTTACACCTTATTACCCATATTCACCTTATTAACTAATGACTATAGCCTGATATTTGATAGGTGGGCACACCTGCAGATGACGGACCTCACAGAGTCAAATCTGCCTCGTCGACTGCATGGTCAATTGCTGAAATAATAATGATGTTTATTCTATGTGTTCTGTGTGACATTCTCACCTTCCACAACGCGTAGAATAAACGTCATTATCATTTGATAAATTAACCATCCAGTCGACGATAGGATCAGAGAAATGAAGTAATTGACTATTGCGTTTAGCTTAGAAAACATTTGTTCACCTGAGTGTGATGACAAATTTTGTGAAGGAATTAAAGCCTTGAAACCAATATCCACGGATCAGCTAATGTCAATGAAAAAGCACGTGAAACCGAAACAGATACGTGAAGCTCTGGAAGCACGTGCCGGAAAAGCAATGTAACACGTGCTCGTGCGTGCTTATTGTGCGACACACTCTAGTCTGAAATACGACACACTGTAGTCTGGAATACGACACACTAGTCTGGAATACGACACACTGTAGTCTGGAATACGACACACTGTAGTGTGGAATACGATACACTACAGTCTGAAATACGACACACTGTTGTCTGGAATACGACACACTGTAGTCTGGAATACGACACACTGTTGTCTGGAATACGACACACTGTAGTCTGGAATACGACACACTGTAGTCTGGAATACGGCACATTGCAGTCTGGAATACGACACACTATAGTGTGGAATACAACACACTGTAGTGTGGAATACGATGCACTGTACCTTCAAAGTGTCGAAGTGTCCGATTAATACATACGATATGTACAATTATTTGCACAATAAATTGAATACTTTGACTTTTTGCGAGACTAGGGCAGAAGGAGAGGAGTAATTTCTTGGACCGAGCTAAGAAAACTACACAGACACAAAATTGCTCTCACTTTTTTTGTACGTGTGCGCAGTTGTTGTGTGATGTGCTGACGAACACAAATGAACACAAAAAGTCAATGAATTATGATCGAAATGTTCTTTCATGAGAAAATACTTTATATTTTCAATATTTAAAAATACACGCGTGTTTTTTCCCTTTTTCAATTATAGATATTGGGTTGAATAATTCATTGATGAAAACAAAGTCTTTATGTGTGAAATGCCCTGACTAACTTCCATCTGCTTCCACGTGCTTTATCAATAATGGCGTAGCAAATGTTACATTCTATTTGAAAAGCATTTGTATATGAAAATATCTAAGAGATTGAAAACATTTTGATTTTTGTCGTTATTTCATCTGAAAATTCAATAGTCAGTACGTAATCAAAAGTACTCAAGAAAAGCAAGAAACACAATTTGAGACATTTCAATGCGTACTAGGAACAACACCTCCCTCATGCAGCACAGACATGAACATGTCGATTGGTTTCTTGCTGGCATCACTGTACAGAAAGAACAACGAGCAAAACATTTGGTGTTATGTGGGTTGAAATTTCCCCATACATTTGAGGGTAAAATTGAAAATGAATGAGTTGTAGAGCGTAGCTCAGTGCCTGTACAGCGAGACCAATATCAGGCTGGTTGGTGTGAGCGAAACCTAGTGGGACTGCCCTCATTTGCCGAGTTTTCGCCTGCTGAAGACGGCAGTAAATCGCTTCATTCTCTCATATAGCTCGCAGCAGCTCCATTTATCAGCTTTTCAAACATTTTCTGGACACTCGAAAATTTTCCTAGCAGGAGGTTAATAGAAAAATATTTAGATGTCACTGCACCAATCTAGTTTGTACTGCTTACACGATACTGAATAACTTGCATATGTAATTTGGTGATGCAACAATCATTCAAATATTCTCCCTGGGATGCTCTAGGACATAAGTGTATGTATATATATATATATATATATATATATATATATATATATATATATATATATATATAAATATATATATGCAGTATATAATTAGCCTATTATTCCAAACATTTACCTCCTGGGTCGAGTTGTACAAAGTTACATCGAATTCTCAAACACTGACCGAAAAAGGTTAAAACTCTCGTAAAAGGATACCCTGGCATTTTTTCAGGAAATTCAGAAATCTGAACTCAATAATTACAGGTCATAGTTTAGCAGCATAGCATGTATTGAGAAGGAATAAAACGAAAAACTCAAACAGCTAGTGCCAATTAACGAACAATTAACAAAAAAACTGAGATGCATCATCCTACACTGGCTCCTATGATATATGGATGATATACCAGATGGAATTTTAAGCATCGGAGTCTTTTTATCTTGTCTCCAATCGCTCATCGAGTGGTATACAAAGTTTCATCGAATTCTAAATTTTGACTAAAAAACGTAAAACACTTCGTAAATGGATACTTTGAACATTTTTTCAGTAACTTCAGAAATCTTAAATCAATAATTACAGGTCATACTTAAGCAGCATTGGATAGTAGGAATAAAACGAAAAAAGCAAACAACTAGTGCAAATTAACGAACAATAAACAAAAAATGAGATGCATCATTATACACAGGCTTCTATGACCTATGAATAATATACCAGATGGAATTTGTAGTATTGGAGTAATTTTTTCTCGTTTCCAAACGCTAATTGAGTGTTATACAAAGTTTCATCGAATTCTAAAATAGTGACCGAAAGAGGTAAAAAAATTCGAAAGAATGTGTGAATTTTTTCAGGAAATTTAGAAATCTGAAATCAATAAAACAGGTCATACTTCAGCAGCATAGTATGTATTGAGTAGGAATAAAACGAAAGACGCAAACAACTAGAGCAAATTAACGAACAATTAACAAAAAATGAGATGCATCATCCTATACAGGCTGCTCTGATTTATGGATAATACACTAGATAGAATTTGCAGCATTAGAGTCATGTTTTATTGTTTTCAATTGTACACGCTATACTGTTGAACCTTGACCTGTAATTATTGATTTCAAATTTTTGAATTACCCTTACGAAAATTTTACCTTTTTCGGTCAAGGTTTTAGAATTCGATGAAACTTTGTAGAACACTCAATTAGCGATTGGAAACAAGAAAAAATGACTCCAATGCTGCAAATTTTATCTGGTACATTATTCATTTGTTTAGCACTACAGCATACAAAGGAAAATATTTGTGCATATGTTTGTATATACTGCATTATAAGGAAGTTTTCATTAGAGATCATCTGTTATACACATGCATGCCAGGACCTGTAGCAGATTCATAATAAATACAAGGTGTATGTTATGACATTTTTGTCATGATTGCAGCATGAACAACATACGCAGTCATGCTTGACTCAAACTTTGCGTGTGTGCGTGATGTATTCACTGCATTCACGTCGTCTGAAGCCCTGGTTTTGGTGCAGTGAATTGTCTGACTTGGTATGTACGAACTCATGCGCGTACAAACACATGCACGTACGAATAAAAAATGGTTAAAGTTCAACTTACTTTGATGAGGTGTGCGTAGACTGCATGATATAGCAGACGTCACGGTCATGTGCTGTAGTTGTTACAACACACACTGTGTACTAGGTCGTGCTGCCCACTGCTACCTCTGAGCTGCAATTAGTGCCGCCACTCTGCCCTCAGAGTCCGGTTTGCTAGGCAAGTCTGTCGTATCACTTAGATGCAAAGTTGCTAGAGCTGTTAGTGAGTGGAAAGCTGCTCACTCGCTAGAATGCGCAAACCCGCTAGATTGCGCAAACCCGCTAAATAGCCAGCTAGGATTTCGCATCAGCTACTTTCATGTGGCTGGACCTGTGATGACCTACGCTATGCGGAAGAACACACGTCTGTTTGTCTTTGACTTCGACAATATTCATGCTGGTTCAGACGACACAGTCTCTGTTTTCTGTGTACGTCCAGCCAAAGATTTGCTAACGAAGCCTCCATGAACTGAAAACGTTACCAAGAGACGTCCACGTTAGAGGGACGATAACGAGTGCCAAATACAGGTCGTGTCATGTATATTTGAGAAAGGGAAAGCGCATTCCGTAGTTTGTTGTGAACTGGGGGGAGTTGTGATGTAGAAAACGTGATTACTGCCTTAGGCATATTGAATGAACGTGATTGTCCAGTGTTTTGAAAAGCGGATAATGATCCAGAACAAATGTGGTGAGAATGGTAATCTATTAAATTCGTTCATGGGGATAAACAAAGATCACGCATAGAAAATGGCGATGATGCACAGAAAGTATGATTGTAAACTGTAGCAAAAACAGGAAATTTATTGGAAAGGTAGATGGGACATCGTTTTGATTGTAGATAAGCTTAAGGAAGAGCGATATGGCGGCTATTCTTCGTTGAGTGTTTATCTACAACACAGGCTAAAACTTCTAATGGGGATCAAAACTAATATATTACGTAAGAACCAAGACCAAAATTTCCACATACGGCGCACAATAAATGATTCGGAAAAACAAAGGAATAATGAGACAATGGAAATAAAATACGAAAAGGGAAAGTTACAAAATGAAGGCTACAAATCTATGCCCCGAAGTGCAAAAATAAGTTTTCCTTAGTCAATTCCTGATTTGATTAGGCAATCATCATACACAATATATTTATTATCGAACAGCAAATATACAAGTAAAAAGAAAGCGCGATACTTGACACGTTCATTAAAACACTGCTAGTAATGCTTGTATTGAAAGCACAACACAAGCATGCAGATAAACGTTTAGCTCTAAAAATATAATTGGAGTTAGCTAGGTGAAGCAATTCTATTGAAAGATAAGAGGCTGTGCCAGGCAGCACTTGCGGCTTCAACAGGCGCTTCTAGTATGCGCTTACAGGGGAGACTAGACATGAATAATTACATGTCAAGTACACATGAAATAAAGCTAGGCAATGCTATGATTCAATTACGCAATTATTAGTAGGGAATTATGATTGCGTTACGAAATTATTATTACTGAATTTCAATATCATTAAATTAATAAATTGCCGAGAATTTGATGATGCAGAATTTATACAAACTACTCAGGATTATGAAACACAAAAATTGAAAGAACAATGTTAGGTGACTGAGCCCAATTACTAGAATGATAAATTCACTACAACATTTAAGATATTTTCATAATTTGTGAAAACAAAGAATAATTCATCTTGAACACAAACATATTTTCTTTTGTGCTAAATGAGACACAGAGTAAGACTTGTACCAAAGTAATCGGGACACAAACTATCGGAACACATTATTTAAAAATTAACATAATAATTCATTATTCTTACCTGTCGAGGAGACCAAAAAACTATATAAGGAAACAGTGAGATGAACACAACATCTCTCCAAGAAAGACAGCGGGTTACTGACAGCTTTTATTTCAAGCGCTGCGCCTCTTTCGATTGTGTTCCTGCTTACTTCTCTGAAGCTAAGAAATCTTAACATTGCTATGTAATGAAAATTAACTTTTTATGCAAGGCCTCCCAGCTATAACTGCAAGGCCTCCCAGCTATAACTGCAAGGCCTCCCAGCTATAACTGCAAGGCCTCCCAGCAATAACTGCAAGGCCTCCCAGCAATAACTGCAAGGCCTCCCAGCAATAACTGCAAGGCCTCCCAGCAATAACTGCAAGGCCTCCCAGCAATAACTGTAAAAGCTCAGCACGACCGACTGGGAGATTCTCTTCTTGACTCAGCAGCATCGATCGGAGTTGCATTGTTTGTGTGTCTGTGAGTTTTGTGCAGCAAACAGCGCATCACAAACTTAGGCCTCGTTGTTTGACTTCACCAAACACTGGTCTTGCTCTCCAGCTTCTTCTCTAATTACTGGTCTGAAATATTTCCGGGTGATGGTGCTTACCTGTTGCTGTAGTGTTGCAGTGGTGTTGTTGTGGTATTGCTGCTGTGTTGCATCAATGTAGCCATGACACAACGCGAGCAGATACTTCAAAAGAGGCACATGACCGGTGGTTCACGTCAAGAAAAGCCATCATTTGAAGTAAAGAACTGGTCCATGAGCGTCCGAGCCACTGACATGTGTACGTGACTCCTGGTCACCTGCAGATTCTCTGGAACTTGCTGAACTGCAAAGTAAAATTTTTGAGGGCAGGAGCAAACTGTTCAGCTTTTTCAGGCAACGCTCGAGGTTCTTTTACTGCCAGGTGGATCACTTGTGAGATGCCAGCAATTATGAAATGCGGTCAAAAAGTTTAGCGATCGAGACTGAGAATATAAATAATTTTGCTCCATGTGCTGCTTCAATTTTTTTTAAATTAGCGGACGTTTTTGTAGAGGTGTACATTGCTAGGATGAGCTTCTGTAAAACTCTGACGGAAAACCAGTATCATAAATGTACTAGAGCTCAAAAATTGGGGACATGATTAGCCTAAAAATGAACGAGACGCAAAAGTCGTGAATGTGTTTAGCTTCTCTAAAGAAGCTTTTGTTCCAATGCTTGCACTTCATTATTGTTGATGATGAAGCTTGCAACCATCATTTCTAAATGAAGTATTGACTAAAATTAAAAAGATAATCAAGGGCAAAGCCCCTGCTTGCACAAAGCCTTTCAAAGAAGGAGTTCAGTTGAGTTTTGTTGACGGGTTTAGTTGGGAATTGACATCTTCCTCGCCGGCGTATGAAAGATTTCTGCAAAAAGTAACCACTGCAGTCAATCAGGCTGAGCCTCTGGTATTCCTCTCGGTGGGGCAGCATGAAGTGGTCTCTCTGGCTATTCCATTCAATGGGGATTCAAATCAATACAGGACTTGGAACCACCCACACAGTGTTTGCATCAGGTTACACCTGCAAAAACTACACCTCAGCCAAACAAAGACGAGCACGGCGAGGGTGGGCTGTCTAGGCTGCAAGTATGTGCATTATGGCAAAATATTCTAGATGTTCTATGTTCTAATTGTTTAACTTTCTGAATGTTCTATACCATAAATATCGTATGATCAATGTCTGTTCTAAATACTCTACGTTCTGTATTTTGATGAACAGTTGGAACAAAAATGATTGAACTTTCTTACACAACGAAGCATTATACTGAATCATTTACTTAACAATGTAAGTAGGTAAGTTGAGGGAAAGAATTCAAAATTATTAGCTTATCCTCAACAAAATTACGCTCTCTTATATATGTACAGAACTTGAAAAAAAGAAATATTTTTATTGATTTTATGAGTCTCATTTTACTCAGTTCATATTACGGATGTTGAGCGGCCTCAAGTCACAATTTTGGAAGAATTGTGAATGATTTTTCGTATATTGTGTTGTACAAGCATGAGGTTCTGGTCACACGTCTCTGAAGGAAACTGTCACCAATTCTGTTAATTCACAGGCAATGAATATGGACCATTAGAAATAGTTTTGCACTTTTCAAGTGTTAGGCTTCTAGGTAGCAAGGTAGGTGTTTAGTTGGGTAATAGGCAGCATACAGTAGGTGGGTTATTACGTAAAATAGAATAGAACATGGCAACATGAACGAACTGTTTGCTCCATTATTGGGTTGCTACCCAAGTCCCATGCCGTCTAAGGTTATGGCACCAATCACGCACATGGACCATTATCACGTACAAATATTTCAATCACATGTATGTACAGGTATTTCAGTCACACACACGCCCCGCAATCATACACAGGCCCCAGGAGTTGGAAAGGATATAAAATCAGTGTTTTATAACTCAGGAGGATTTCTTACCCAATGCTTGTCGAGATAATTTTTGGATATGTTCACAGTGACAGCAGAAACGATATTTTCGGGCAACGTGCTCCAGGTTCCAGTAATTTTAGTTAGAAAGAAGTTTCGAGTCTTGGATGTCTTGAAGCGTTTTATTATTAGTTTTTGGCCATTATTTCTGGCGCGCACTTTATCGTCTCTTTCGATAAGCCCTTCCAGGGTAACATCTTTAAAGTTGCTGAGATATTTATAGGACTCGATGAGGTACTCTCACAGTTTTCTTGGTTATAGACCTCTGAAGACGTCTTCCGTATCTGAGATTGCTTAGGTCAGTAATCATTTTTTATACTTTAACCTGAATTTTATTCATTTTGGTAATATCTCTTGTAGAGGTGGAGATTGGAGTTGCACTGCATATTCTAACTGTAACTGAACTAACGCTTTATAGAACGGTAATTTATAGTTTTTGAGTTGCATTCAAAGTTTCTTGCAATTAAAACAAGGATTCTGGTCACATTTTACACTCTTTTTTCCACTTGTGTGTCATGCTTGAGATTTTTAGTGATAATGATGCCAAGATCTCTTCGCTGCTGCGCTGCTTCAATTGGTATGTCATTCAACGTGTATTGGAAATGCTGGTTATTAGCCCCAACGCGCATTACTGAACATTTATCGGTGTTGAAAATCATTTGCAGGTTTTGGTCAATTGTAGTAAACAACTAGATCAGACAATTCAGGCCTGACAGAGTTTTGTGTCGTCTGCAAATTTATAGATTATACTGATGATTCCGACATCACGATCGTGGATGTACAGGGTGTCTCAAAAAAATGTACTCACCCTTTAACCGTTGCTAACATGCTGTCTTCTTTGTGTTGCAGGTGTGAGGTTTGAGCCTTTGCGAACATGATTCTTTAATCACATTTAATCATGTTCGCAAAGGTTCGAACCTCACACCTGCAACACAAAGAAGACAGCATGTTAGCAACAGTTAAAGGGTGAGTACATTTTTTTCAGACACCCTGTAGATAATGAAGAGCAACGGGCCTAAAACGCTCCCTTGGGGGACACCTGGTCTACGAGCGTAATTCCTCCTCAGCTCCTCAGCTTCTCCCTGCTGGATTTTACCAATTTTGATGTTCGAGCTGTTCGAGGGCGACCTTGCCCTGGCCTATTAGCTACCTTCCCAGTCTCTTTGAATCGCTGAAGTGTTCTCCAAACCAGTATTCTGTTCACATTTAGTGATTTGGCAATGCTCCTTGGTGACTTTACTGACTTATGCAACTCTATAATTGCTATGCCACTATTAAGATCTTTAGCCATTCTCTGGTAAAAAGTATCTGGTAAAAATTTAGATTATATTTAAGTATAAATAGAATAGTTGTATCAATGAATATTGAACATCCTGTATTGTAACCTCTGATGGTGAAGAATTGCTGGATGAAACTAGCTTGACATTCTTTATAGTATTTCAATTTTACTTTCAAAACTTCTTTCATGTTATGGCTTGGTAGGTAGATAACTAGGTTACTAGGTAGCATAGCAGGAGGGTAGATAGTCTCTCATCCACAACATAATCTCACAAAAACCTGATTTTTAATTACTTTTCATATACGTTTTAAAAACATTGATATCGAAAATTTGTTTTATAACAGGTACATTGTACAGTCACACCTATCAGCATGACTGCCCTCACTATCACCCATCATCACCAATCATCACCCATCATCACCCACCATCACCCACCACAACCCACCATCACCACCATCACCACCGTCTCTGTCCTCCATGATTTACGGCAATGTCTGCCCAGATTTATGAGACCCACGCTATTTTTTTGGGCCCAAACAAGCCCAGTCAAACAAACCCAAATAAAATATTTCTCTTCACATCAAAATCATCCATAACAATTAGCGCTGAGCCGCACCTCCCAGCTGCCCCCTCAGCTGCCCTCCCAGCTGCCCTCCCAGCTGCCCTCCCAGCTGCCCTCCCAGCTGCCCCCTCAGCTGCCCTCCCAGCTGCCCTCCCAGCTGCCCTCCCAGCTGGCCACACGAGGCAGGGCTGGGAGATGCGCTGGGAATCTTTCTCCGCGCCATGTGCTGTGTGAACGCGTCATACGTACACACACGGACGTGTATGAGTGGTCGTGTATGAGTGGACGTGTACGTGTATGAGNTCTAATATACATACTCTAATGTACTCTAATATACATACTCTAATGTACTCTAATATACATACTCTAATGTACTCTAATATACATATTCTAATGCACACTAATATACATACTCTAATGTACTCTAATATGTATGTAACATTATCAACTCAATGGATAAGTAGCAACAGAAATTCTCGGATATTTTCTTAAATAATTATTCTTTCTAGCGCGCATCCATTATGACAATGAATGTACATATTCATAACGTCGCTTTTAACTCATTTACCTTCAAGTTCTTTTGGAATTTCACTTTAATTTACCCTACTCTACTCTACTCTACTTTACTCTAATCTACTCTACTTTATTCTACGCTACTATACTTTACCCTACTCTATTCTACTCTACTCTACGCTACTCTACTCTATTCTACTCTACTTTACTCTACTCTACCCCTTGGCCTCGTCATTGTGAACTTACTTGAAGAAAACTTCAAAATTTTATGCATGCCCGGTGGGCGCGAGACTCTGGCGTGAGGGTGGGCCACAATAACGGAGGCTGCAGCAGCTCCACCTCGCCAATTTCGACGCAGCGCAACCGACGTTTCTTCAAAAAAGGCAGAAAAGCGCGTGGTCTCCGTGCCGTGTGAACGAGCTCACTTTTACGAAATGTTATGTCGATCAATGGGCCGAGGCCGTTTCCTATTATGCGCCCCAAAATGTGTTAGGAAATGTTAGCAAGCGAGAGCTGTTCATTGGCCCTTACACTTTACTTATGTGACGTTCATGTCTAGTTTTTTGAGCAAGAAAAGCGGGGGCTTTTGGAAGAAGTGATCGGCCTCGCTGACGTATCCTGGCTACCTGCGAACTCTGCTTCATGAACTCCGTAGACTTTTGGGTGGAGGTGAGGTGAGCTGGATACAATAAATTTACATATGTATTTTGTGTGTGTTTCTTTCTGTCTCTGTGCGTGTGTGTTTTTGTTTTTGCAAGTGTGTATGTGTGTGTTGGTTTTTTGTTTGTGTTTTTTCTGACACAGTTGCGTTGTATGGATGGATCTCTGTATTTTTACATGGTATATCTGGTTTAAAAATACAACGAGCAATGAAATTGAGACCTAAGATTTTATAACTACTTTCTAAGTTCCAGTAAGTCTTAGAATACTTAGAATTCCAGAAAAATCAATCGGCTAATAAGAAACAAGAGGATTCTTCAGAACATTCCTCGAATCTAACAATCGTGAAGAAAAATCCACATATATTAGTGTAACCAGCCGTCAAAAATGACGGCAGAGAGTTTGCGATAATACCCGTGCCATCAAAAATGATGACAAATACTGCTGGAAAGATATTAAATAAAATTACATGTAAGAACGCAATACAATATATTTTGTTTTATATATATTTACAAAGGACAAACGTTTTGATTAAGTATTTCTTTAATGACAACATTCCTAGGCTAAACTTAGTCACTTAGTGTTTATACATTTATTTATTTATGTATTTATTTATTTATTTATATGTTTTGTGTCACTTTCAAAAAAATTAGAGAGGTTCAGAGTCTTATATACTCGAGTCCGTATCGTGGATACCGAGTTCGGCGGGGTATTGCCCTATGATTCGTGTACATTGTAACCGAATATGACACGAATTGCAGAGTCAATTGCAGCAGTAGAAAACTAAGTGTCTTAGTTTTCACTAGGAATGTTGTCATTAAAGAAATACTCAATTAAAACGTTTGTCCGTTGTAAATATATATAAAACTAAATATATTGCATTGCGTTCTTATATGTAATTTTATTTAATATCTTTCCAACAGTATTAGCCATAATTTTTGATGGAACGGGTATTATCACAAAATCTCTGCCGTCATTTTTGGCGACTGTGTACACTAGTCTTTATAATAATTTCAAATCATTCAAATCTAAATCGTGGAATTTCTACGGGAACTGGCTAGTTATCTCTATAATTCAAAATAGTTTACCTGATAGCCTAATTCTTACACCCTTGTTTTATCCGACCACCACTTGTTATGTAGTTTACAGAAAAATCTGGATAAATTAATTCTCAAAAGCTATGAAGAAGTCAAAAGTCACATTTAGGAAGTCATCTCTTCGAAGCTGAATGAGTTTTTATCCAATGGATTAAAAAGCTAATCAGTAGATGGAAAAAAGTCTTACATAAGAATGGACACTACTTTGGCAAATAAATTTGAATAAAAGACAAGATTTGCTCGTTGGTTTTCTTTATTTAGAACACAGATAGAACTTATGGGACGACATGGTTATTGATAACGAGTCAAGGACAAGCCGAAATCAACAAATTACTGGCAATATCGCGATAATGAATTTTGTATCCTAATTCTTGCCATTTCTTATATCTCATGTTAACATGTGATCACACTCATACACGTACACGTCCACTCATACACGTACACGTCCACTCTTTCACGTACACGTCCACTCATACACGTACACGTCC
>VCRD01008303.1:7214-18037 GCA_006783055.1 Trinorchestia longiramus
CCCCTCCCTGCAGTACCATGCCCCCTCCCTACAGCACCATGCCCCCTCCCTGCAGCACCATGCCCTCCCCGCAACATCAGGCGCCCCTGCAGTACTAGGTCTTGGCACACAGGCCCACCACTCAGTACAGCGCCGGCTGCGTGTGGCATCAAAGCAACAGCTCGCGCTTCAGATCTAACACAGAATTTGATATTCAAATTGTATAAAGCCTCGTTTTGAGAGTAAAAGTACTATTTTCTGTGCAATTTGTAATTGAGAACTTACTTTCCAACTTACGTGTTTAGCTCAGTCATCAAAATGGTAAGATACGTTAATTCAAATATAAGTCGTGTTCAAATAACATCTATATACAATATTTGTATCATAAGTTTATTCACAAATTAGGGTTTTAGTTCAAATTCCCTGGTAATTTCTTAAATCCTGTAGGATGATTATGTCTGGCAATTGCACACATAAAAGCATACACCATAAAGTCATTTTGTATGATATACACGTACACTGAAATTTGCTATCTTGATTAACATTGCACTCGAGCTCACGCGGCAGTAAAAGATTTTCTCCATTGCAACATCTTTTTTGTTTTCTCCACTGTAAAAGCAGACGTAGAATACAACTTAATGTAGTTAATTAGCATCTATTTTTCATCTGTGAGAGAGTGCAGGTGAAGAGAAACTCTGAATAAATTCATATGTCATTCACTGCATCGCAGTTTCATGTGCATGTCTTTATTACTCAAACAATTAACTTTTTAATGTATGCGGAGAGCAACAGACTGACAATCCTAAAACTAGTGATAATTTTATCGATTCAAGGAGCTTGTTTCTGTTTCGTTTATTTGAAGACATTTTCAATATTAAGTGGGTGTTATTGATGAACTTAGCATGACAATTATGTCACATTAATTATTGCAGCGTATCTACATATATAATAGACTATGTATCTCCATCTTTCTGTATCTGTTTACCTGTGTGTGTCCGTCCCATTACTTCCTATCTATTACTGAAGAAAAATTATTGAACTGCAATCAGAATGGGTATGCATGTATTACAAACATTGTACTGTGCACACCAAAGGCGCCGGAGCAGTATAGATATTTAATTTTTTCCGTTATTAACTTTTATTTCTTACACGGCCATGTTATAGGTAGATAAGATACAGAATGGAAGTTCTGTTTACATTGAGGAAAAATATTTACCGGTAAAACTGGAAAATGTATTTTATTTTATAGATCCTTAATTTAATAAATTTTAAACCAAGGAATATCAACGGGTATCTGGGTCATGTTATCGGTAGATAAGATGCAGAAAGGTAGTTCTGGATGAAATTAATACAAAGTATTCATTTCAAACACAATAATTCGTTGTAAATATTTAATGCATTCATATTTATAATAATTTTAAATTGGTTAAATATAAATCGTGAAATTTCTACGGTAATGGTCTAATTAATATAATAAAAAATTAAATTCTCTTGATTATCAATGTATCAGTTTGCTGTCGCTTTAATAGTCTCCTATCTGAAAATTTGAGCATGTTTGTGATCGCAACATGAACATTTAAACATTAACCTTTAAACATCAACCTTTAAACATCAACCTTTAAACATCAACATTTAAACATCAACATTTAAACATCCACATTTAAACATCAACATGTAAACATCACTCAACATCTGGTTATGAAGTGAGCCCCTCGAGGCTGCCAGGCGTGTGATACCTACATACGCAATGCATCCTGGTACTTGTCTCACATGCTGGTACTTGTCTCACATGCTGGTACTTGTCTCACATGCTGGTACTTGTCTCACATGCTGGTAATTGTCTCACATACTCAATGTTTATTAAAATAAGCAGAAAATACAATGGAATTTTTTCCATGCAACAAGGCTATAGGAGGTATGAATTTTCTGTCCACCCTCCAACAAAAACTGCATATGTGAAACTACAAAAACACAGATGTGTGAGTGCGAGCACTGCCAGCTCACACTGGCAGAAAACTCAGAGATGTGTACATGTGTGAGGCCAACAAAAACTGCATTTTCGAGTCTTTCTTTTCGAAGATGCACACAAAATTTTGAGTTTTCTCAACGAGGGATTTTTTATGATCCTGAACTAGCAATTGAGCTGAAAAACTGTTCTCTACTGAAATACTCTTTTGGGCTTTGAATACACGTGTCTGATCACTTTTTCATATTGATTTAGTTAAGAACACACTTGATCAAACCCAAAAAACATTTTGGCGGCAAAATAAAGCGAAAGTTTAGGGTTCTAAACCCATCTAATTTTCAATGGTTACTCCATCTTGTCTCTGTCGCTGATTTGTACCACCTGTTTCTGTTTCTTAAGTCAGTTGTCTATTTCTGTCTCTTATGTCAGTTGTCTATTTTTGTCTCAGTTCAACCACCCTGTTTCTGTCACTTATTTCGGCCATCTATTTCTGTTTCTTCAGTCAGTCGTCTATTTCTGTCACATGTCATCGTCTGCATGCAGAGCACGGCAATGCAATCTTCGAAGCAATTTCTGCTCAATGCATTCATAATCTGCCTTAGCATCACTCGGCATCATCTCATAAAATGTCACTTGAATAGAGCAAGGTTAGGTTTCCTTCTTTCCTTGGTTATGTGACAGCAAGTGTGCTGGCAGTGCTGGCATGCAGTGACAGCTGTGCCAGCACCAGACAGCACAGAGACACAGCACAGCAGCAGTGGGTGGCTGCCAGCATAAAACTATACATAGATTCGATCACTGGCCAAGTGTTGCTTAAGCTCCTAAGTTGCGATGATATTCTCAAGCTACGAAGATTATAAAAATACCACAGGAGTCACTCGAGAGAGCAGTTTTGTAATTAAAGTCATAATACTGAACTCTGCTAGCAGGAAATAATGCAACTCTCTTTTTATTTCTCCTGCACTTTTCTTAATAACATGCAACAATTAATTTGTAAGGCTCTGACTGCATGTAAGATATCTTACATTCGAAGTATGAGTAATGCAACATAGAGAATAAAAAAGAAAGAATGATAGAAAGAAAGGAAGATAGGAGAACGGAACCGAAAGAAACACATAGAAAAAATAGAAAAGGTCGCAGAAATAACGAGAAAATAAGAGAAAGAGACAGGGAGCAAAAATAGTCAAAAAACAGAACTGCAGAGCGTTTGCAAAAAAAAAACGAAAACCTCGCAACGAGGTTTTTGATTGATTTCATACTTGAGGCTATCTACGTACTGCTTGTAAGAGCTGTCTGCACTGTCTGCACTGTCTGCACTGTTTGCACTGTCTGCACTGTCTGCACTGTCACCATTGTAAACTGACTCCAAAACTGAATTCAAGTAAAATTGAAAGACTGCTTCTCCAAGCGTCTGATTTGACGACTTTCATAACTAACTAAACAACTGAAATCCCTGCAACACACCTGCACTGAAGTCCCTGCAACACACCTGTACGGAAGTACACAGGGAATAATCAGTGAACAGTACGCATAAATTAGGGAATAATCAGTGAACAGTACTCATGAAATAGGGAATAATCAGTGAACAGTACTCATAAAATAGGGAATAATCAGTGAACAGTACTCATAAAATAGGGAATAATAGTACTCATAAAATAGGGAATAATCAGTGAACAGTACTCATAAAATAGGGAATAATAATACTCATAAAATAGGGAATAATCAGTGAACAGTACTCATATAATACTCAAATTGGTGCGTCAGGCAACACACTGATCATAGAATCTCTCTTTTAATTATGCTTGCAAAATTTAGCATTCAATTGATAAAATTTACATAGAATTAGTGCCAACCCCACAATCAAAAAATGAGGGATGCTTCTTCAGCATAGAAGAATTGGTGAAGCCTTCGAGTGATATTAATTTTGATGAGCTAAGAAATTACTTCACACTGTGGCGAATGCAATGGTAAGAAGTCCACGGAAAATACTCCTGATATTTAACTAACTAATATTCAGTAGCTTCAATTATTGAGCCCGCTGGAGTTAGGGAAGTAGAATCAACAGTTTTGTTGCGAGAACACGACAAAATTTACGTACAAAAATTGCAGTAGCAAGGAAGCAATCAAGAGAGTTAGGACATCTAAAAAATTGCGCTCAATATTCAATAAATAAATAGGCTGGAGAGCAGCCGTTCTGTGTTTTATTATAATAAAAGTTCCTTATTTATTTGTTCTTAAGATCCAGTGCTGGAGCTGGACCACCAGTGATAGTTTGATTAACAGAAGAAGACAGGTGGTGTGTGTCATGTCTGTGCTGCTGAAGTACAAAGGGGAACTGAGGAAATGGAGATGAAAACTTTGATAAGTAATGAAGTTTGAATACTTAGAGAGTTAAATTGAAGATCAAAAAATGTTGATGACGCGCAAAACAGCAAAAAGTAATAATTTCCCAAAAATCAAGTAAAATATCGAGTGAAGCAATTAAATCAAGGTATGTGTTCACTACCATATAATTCCTTCATACTTCAAATACATAAATAAAAATATATTTGATCAACTTATTATCAAGTTACTTTAATAATTGAAGTGTTCCAATGATTGCTAATTTTGATAACTATTTTATAAGAATTGGAATGTAATTGACTAGTGTATTGATGAATTAATAAATATTTGTTGTAGATTGTAATAGAAAATATATTATTTCATCACCTATACTTACATAAAATGTTCCCTCTTAATATGAAATGTGTTTACGTGGGCCACGATAGAATTTCCGTTGGCATGAGCAGCATGTGTGTCCAGACACACACAACACAATGCTCAACATCGCAGCGAGTTTTAGCACAAGCAGAACTCGTTCTTCTGGCGGTGAACCTCCTATACATCAATTAAAACCTGCAGTTGTTGTGTGCAGGTGTGTCCAGATGAAGCAACTCATTTCGCAACCACGTTTTCTAGACTAACATAATTGACGTCTCACTCGGAAAATTATTTCAAAAATGTTGCAACTCGAATAAACATGCGGTCAACTGACAACAAAATAACATACAGGCATGTTGAAGTCATATCATCACTTGTGCACGTGCACACAAAATGGGAACGCCTTGCAAGGCACGTGACACGTACGAGACGCGTGATTACAGCATCACACTTTGTTACTTTGTGACGCAATACCAACGCACCTCGAGACTAAACCATAATTTCTTGACTTTTGAAACCCGTTAGATGCCTGGCCATTTATAACCTGAGCTTGAGAGTGTACGTTATGGTCCGTAATGATGTTATATGATGGCCTTATATGGTCATCATGTGGACACATGTAGTCGTGTTATAAGGGCGCAGTAGAGTGAGTGCTGTCCATAACATGATACAGCTAATCACATGAAATGGTCGGATGATATCATCAGTTGTTGCGAAACTCGTTAGGGGCACATAATGAACCTTACACTCCACAGCCCAGTAAAGTCCACACCCTGCACAGCCCAGTAAAGTCCACACACTGCACAGCCCAGTAATGTCCCTACGCTGCACAGCCCAGTAAAGTCCACACACTACACAGCCCAGTAAAGTCCACACACTACACAGCCCAGTAAAGTTCACACACTGCACAGCCCAGTAAAGTTCACACACTGCACAACACAGTAAAGTTCACACACTGCACAGCCCAATAATGCCCCACTACCCGCAGAGGGAATGCATCAGCGTACACGTGGGACAGGCTGGAGTTCAGATCGGCAACTCGTGCTGGGAGTTGTATTGCCTGGAGCACGGCATCCAGCCTGACGGATCCATGCCCTCTGACAAGATGGCTGGTCACCACGACGACTCCTACAGCACCTTCTTCTGCGAGACTGGAGCTGGCAAACACGTCCCCAGAGCTATCTTTGTTGACCTCGAACCCACTGTGATAGGTACTTAGATGCTGTTTTAGGTACTGTATGGGTACTGCAATACGTACTTGTACTGTAGGTACTTGTATTGGGTACTATGATGAGTACTTGTGGGGGTAGTGTAATAAGTACTTATGTGATTCCTGTTATAGGTATTAGTGTGGGTACTGTTATGGGTGCTTGTAGGAGTACTGTTGTGTACATTGTTGTTGATACAGTAAGTGGCACATGTTCCCTTTATACATACTGTTATGAGTACTCTAACAATTCGGTTGAGTATCAGTTTAACTCTCACTGGAAGTATATTTTTTCAATATACGTGTTTATTCACCATATAAACACCCTCTGCGTAGCATCCTCACCACAATACTTATCACTTTTTCACCCTTCATCTCGATTTTTAAGTCCTAAACCTTGCAGGTTCACTCACATATTCACCCTACATGTGTTGATGTGTCCATGTGCCAGATGAGGTGCGGACGGGCACATACAAGGACCTGTTCCACCCAGAACAGCTCATCACAGGCAAGGAAGACGCTGCTAACAACTACGCTAGAGGACATTACACTATTGGCAAGGAGCTCATCGATGGAACCGTCGAGAGGGCGAGGAAACTCGCTGACCAGTGCTCAGGGCTGCAGGTGAGGGTTTCCCTATGTCCTTCGAGTACATCCGTTTGTAAAGTACCATCGTCATAGTCGGTACGTACCAGTACGTAATGTACCACTGTAGTCCTGTGTGTGATGTACCACTGTAGCCCCGTGTGATGTACCACTGTAACCCAGCATGGAAGTATATTGTTTCAATGATACAACAAGACTTGGTGTCACAGGGTTTCCTCATCTTCCACTCGTTCGGAGGTGGCACGGGCTCAGGCTTCACCTCGCTGCTCATGGAGAGACTCTCGCTGGACTTCGGCAAGAAGAGCAAGCTGGAATTCGCCATCTACCCAGCACCGCAGGTCTCTGGGAGTTAGAGTATGGATTGCACTGGTGACAGGGGTGAAGAATGGACAACTGGAATAAGAACAGAAACTAGTGAGAATGGGAATATGGGCTGAAATAAGGATATTTATCAACTGGAATACATGCAGAAACGGGAATGGGGTTTGAACTGTAGTCTGGGTTGAACTGGAATGAGGATAAGGACTGGAATGGCGAGAAACACTGGATTAGGAAAAAGGATTAGATTGGCGGGGGTTGGAGTAGCATTTAGCATAGAGACAAGAACGGGAATGAGGGCAGATGATGAAATAGAAACTGAAATTGGAACAAGGATTTGGACTGGAATAAAGCTACAAACTGGAATTGGGTTCAGCTTTATACAGGGAACAAGGACTAGAAAAGAAAACAGCTGAAAATTTGAATACAATAATAAAAACAATTAAAAATTTGTAACAAGAGAGAGAGAGAGAGAGAGAGAGAGAGAGAGAAGAGTGTTGGAATGGTGTGTCTTGCCTTCATGATGAACAGCGTAAGCTTCATCACACGCACTCCGGCATTGCGTGTGCTCGAGCACCTGCTCTTGTGTATCTGTTAGTCTATGCAAATTTTAATCTCAAAAGCTTTATCGTTTCATCGCTAAAACTTGTTTTTTTACTTTATAACTCAGCTAAGCTCAAGCAGGATATCATACAAATAAATTAAAAACATAAAAATGTCAATGATGGTTGACGCTAAAGGAAATCTTCAATCCTAACTCGTATAGTGAGACGTGTCATGCTAGTGCATACCTTGAAACCAATATTTGTCCCAGTATAACTTTATGGCACAGATATTATTTTATCATTGACGGTAATTTGAATCTTTGTGATACAAGAATCTCATAAACACAATATCCACACTCCTGAAGCATGGCGCTCAGAGGCTTCACCCAATTTCAGATTGCCATCGAAGTTAGGATTTTTTTAATAATTCACTTCAGGTAGCAACTGCTGTGGTTGAGCCCTACAACTCCATCCTCACCACCCACACAACGCTGGAGCACTCAGACTGCGCCTTCATGGTGGACAACGAGGCCATCTACGACATCTGCAGGAGGAACCTGGACATAGAACGGCCTACGTACACCAACCTTAACAGGCTCATCGGCCAGATTGTATCGTCCATCACAGCCTCTCTCAGGTGCTTGCGTCGTAATATAGCAGGGGTCGTGATGATGTTTCTTCGGCATGCTACTCCAGTACTTGTAAATATTTCTTCATTCAAATGAACTAAAATACTATGGCTCAATACGAGATTCACATTTGTCACAGTCATTCATCGCATTCAAGGATTTCAGTATTTCTCTCACATACAGGGTATCCTACAAAAAACGATACCCAATTTTCAATGGCTGTAATTCAGAAACTATTGGGCTTACAAAAAATTGGAAAGTTACATTTTGTTTCTTAACACGTTGACTCCGATTGCCTGACTGGTGTAAATCTTCACTTTGTACGCATAATCACTAGAAAGATCTGAAAAAATTACAGAACCTAACCTAAGTGGTACACATACGTACCACTTCGGAGTCAACGTGTTAACGCCTTCTCATTTCTGCCAACACTCGTCTAACGAGAGCATCATCTCCTTGCAGTAAATTTGCCTCATTTTCAATTCTTTGCTTGAGTTCGTCGGTATTGCTCAGTGGAGAGCTATAAACCTTACTCTTTAGATGTCCCCAAAGGAAGAAATCACACAGCATCAAATCAGGCGATCTGAGAGCCACTCGATACGATGATTCAAGGCGATAATGCGATTGCCGAATAGCTCATTCAGTTTTTCCCTTACAGCAACAGTTCTATGCGCAGAAGCACCGTCCTGAATCCACCAGGTTCGATTGATTCTGTTTCTATGTGTTTCTTGAAGTCTTGAAACGATCCTGTTATTTATTAGATCAAGGTATTCAACTCCATTTAAGTTATTTTTGTAAAAATAAGGACCGATGACATGTCCATTGCCGCAAAGTCCCATCCACACAGGCACTTTTTCTCTCGAAATTCCTACGTCAAAGTTGAAATTAGGAGGTTGGTTCTTTAGTGTATATGTGCGAACGTTGTGATTATTTATTTACTTTGCCATTCAAATGAAAAGCGGTCTCATCGCCAACCACAATGTCATCCACAAACCGAACATTTCTTTGCAAAAACCATTGAGCAAAATTCAGCCGCCGAAGAAGATCGTTATTGAGGAGTTTGTAGTGATCTTGTTATTATCACTCTCCAGTCCCAACCCTCAGACTTCTCTTATCTCCAAGCAGACATTGAATATCTTTATGTTGTGTTTTACTCGGAGTGAGCGCCTGAGGGAGTAAGGGACCGTCGAGGAACCCAATGGGAGAAAAGGCAATTAAAGGTAGGATGAGTTTAATACTTTGTATTTAGCATTTGACTATGATATAAGTTGTTGATTCTTCTTTGCGCACGTCTTGACGTTGTGGTGTTGGCGTACTGACATCTTGCCAGTCGTACGCTGGGACGTATAGAGTTGGAGCGCGTGGTGAGTTGGTAACGTGCACTTCTTGTTAGTGCGTGGGTTGTTTAAGCCCATCCTGTCCGCAGACAGGATGGCTGGTTTCTGCTTCCTTTGTTCTGCTGTCGGCTGTGTGTTGATTTCTGCAGGTGATGAGAGTTCTTAGTAGATATGCTGATTTTGGTCGGTCGGTGCCAATAGGAAAGGTTTGAGAGAGAGTTTGGCACAGGGTGTACCTAAGTAAAGGGGTGAAACGGAAAGGGATACTAGGAGGGAAAAGAAATGATCGCTGTGCGCACATATATCAAGTGGTTGAGGTCTATCGAGCACTGCAGCCTCATTATATAGGGCAGTTGGCTGGGCACTGTGGCCTGAGCGTGACCGCTCATTGGCTAATAACAGCTAGCCTCGCTCGGGATTCACTTCTTCTGTCCCTACAGCTAGCCTCGTCGTGAGGCTTGCTTGTAGTGGAGCCATGCGATTCCCTACAAGTTTGTTCTGCACATGCATCTTATAAGGATGCCACTTCAAATATAAAGTTATAATTTTGTTGAATGTCGATTTAGTAACATCGAATCCCCTTTTTCTTGCAGAGATTTGCGGATTTTCTATAAGTGCTCCTTGAACAATTCGAATATTTTCTTCTGATCGCCCCGTTCTTTTCTGTCCTGATCGACCTTTGTTGAGATTCAGGCATGTTCCTTCAGTTCTGTACCTAGTAACATTTCTCCAAATAGTCATCTCTGTTGAAGACTCATTCAGGAAAATGCTCTTGAAATGATTGAATGACCTGTTGGAAACTTTTCGCTTGAAAATACTTCTTAATGATGAATGTTCTTTGTTCTTTTGTGAGTTGCATAATGGGGAGGCTCTTCGATCGGTAAAAATCTTGAATAGTTTAAGATCATGCTTTCGTATTCATACGTAACTCAACTTACGAATTGAAGCCGTATCAATGATACCAAAGCATAAGAAAACAAAATGTGACTTTCCAATTTTTTGTAAGTTTAATAGTTTCTGAATTACAGCCCTTGAAAATTGGGTATCGTTTTGTTGTTAAGACTAATAGTTGCAACTCTATGGTATATTCTAACCGTAATTCGCTTACCTCTATTCGGCTTGCTCTCCCGTTGGTGGCGTGTCTCGCGACTGATGTACGTCCTCCAACCGTGTACAATGATGCGAATTCAACAACCTTCGACCGTGACTCACAACCTCTACTTGCGTGACGATCATCCCTATACTAGTGTTAGTAACTGAATCTGCTTAGCCTAATACTTTACAAGCACAGATCTCCACGACAACGACTACTTTTAACGAACAACCAACGTGCAACCTGCACCTGCGCCGCTTCTCGGGCCCACAACCACAGCAACAACACGTATACGACAGGGCTCAACCCGAGACTGACGCTGCCCCCGCATCGTCTCTCCCTCAAGCTCAGGCGTCGTCGTTGAGGTGCCAATTACTAATTTATACATTATGCCACATCTCCACGTGATTTTAAAATCACAATACTTTAGCTAAATTACTTAC
>VCRD01008309.1:0-18011 GCA_006783055.1 Trinorchestia longiramus
TATATATATATATATATATGTATATATACTTAATACATGTAATATATGTGTATGTAATATATATATTACATCACTCATCACTTCACAACATCATGACACTCTCATACTTCTCATATCTGTCATCTCCATCACGCTTGTTCTTTTCATCTTTCATACTCTCCTTCACACAACATGAAGTAGTTAAGACAGCAACACACACACACAAAACACACCCACGTCTAGTCCTCCATATTTGTAATCGACCACCAAGCTCAGTTATCACCTACATCCTCCTCGCACTCTATTTGCAGCGATCTGCGAACCCAGGTATTAAAAATTCTCATACCTCCGTTAATATTATACCCACATTGATTCTTCTAATATTACCTCTAATTCCAAGAATAACTCATTTTACACTAACGCTTATTGACTCACCACTTTCCCTCGTATAACAAATGACAAACTAGTATCACACCTCAGGATGCAGTCCCAAGAATGTACAGGCGGGGAAAAACCTCATGAATTATGTCAGTAGCTTTGGTTTATTACTTTGCTCAACAATCTTCACTTGCAACGAAATACCCTCTATAAATTGTGCTACCGTACTGGCGACGAGCACGTAATTCACTTCAAATGCAGAATTTTAACAAACTACAAAGTTTATAAAGATAATGAACGACCATATCCACGACAATACCCTCATATGAGCGTAACTATGTCCACTAAGCAATCAGCGATACTGAAAAATGAACAACATGCTGCAGTAGGCCTCGCCATTCTACACTTTAGTGTAGACATTTAAAATGAGAGTCAGTAGTCCTGGTCATCCACACAGACACACACACACACACACACGTCACACGGCTGACCGTAGTAGAGCTGCCCTCACCTCCTGCCTGGAGCTACAGCGCTCCTGCTGCTGATAGCGCACGTCCACCAGCAGCAGCGCCCCCCAGTCGTAACGGTGACGCAGGCAGCGGCCGAGAGCTTGGTTCAGCGCTCTGTTAAACCAGTCAGGATGACATCACTATGGGTGCACTGATACGCCAGTCAATACTCAGTTAGAGCTAACAAGTAGCCAACTCACAGCCTCTGCAGAAGAGGATCTTGCAGAGGCTGTGAGTTGCCCACTGTTGCGCTGTTATATAAAATGCATTAAACGAGCGCAATGCTGTTATATAAAATGCATTAAACGAGCTGTAACGTGAATAAAAAATCTTTCGTTCTTACACTCCTCCTGTTCAAATTACAAAAATTCTATTAGTGTTAAAGCAGTAAGTTTATATCTCTTACAAACAAGAAGAGGTGATAAGAACCGTATCTCGTAACACTCTTCGTCTGCCAATAAATTATTTTGACCAAGTATATATTGGACTTGCGGCGGTAGAAAATGTTCAACAAAGGAGAACGCAACCACCAACACCAACACGCAATCCACCAAGGAGTGTCTACACAAATCTGCTAATTCATCTCGGACATTCAATATTTTTCACAAGTGTGCTGGGAGAAATGCACTCACCTGTAGGCCTGAATCTCGTACCAGGCGTTGCCGCTGAGCAGACCTCGGGAGCGCTGGTGTCGGTCGTTGTACTCTCGTTTGAGCGTCACTTGCGTGTCCTTGAAGTTGGGGAAGGGGATACCCACCTGTACACACGAGGAGCAACATGTCACAAAAGCTACATAAAATTATATAAGGTTTTGCTAAGTAGTAAGTCTAACAGTGTGAGCGGGCACCTTAAAGAGACCCGTGAGGGACAGGAAGTCATGAGCTATGAAATTAGATTCTAGAGTTTTTATGAAAGGCCAGAACGTCACTAAACGAGGAAATGAGTATCTAAAAGAGACTTTTAAGATTACTAACTGCACACTCACCTCTCTGAACAGTACCTGGAAAATGGAAAGTCTTTAAGTCAATATACGCTGAGGACAACCATCCTCTTGAGGAGGCCCACGCCTGAAAGCCTTGATAGAACTCATAAAGCAATTGAAGGGTGGACAGCCCTAGTGGACTACTTGCATTTCTTCCCACGAGAAAAAAATGCAAGTAGTCCACTAGTGCTGTCCACCCTTCAATTATACACCAAGATATCCATGCCAGTAAAATCAGAGATCTCAGTGATTTGGTAATAGTCTTTCATTAGAGCATAAAGAAGCAGCACATCCTTAATGATTATACACCACTTATTAAGTGGTCGGAGACAGTATTGCTACAAGAAATAGTATTTATAAATTAATAAGCCATAAATTCTGGGCTGCAACAACTGCAATGTTGTCTGTAACAGAACAAAGTAGCTTTGTGGTAAAACATGCAATTAAATAAAGTGCTCTAAAAAACGAATTAATAATATTGGCAATAACCCAAGAGAGAAACAAATCACACCAATTGGAAAAAGAGCTCCTGACAACGACGCTATACTGCGGTCGTACTTGCAAGCGTAGTGGAGAACCAAATCAAGTCACACAGCCACAGTCGGGGAACAGAAGAGAAACGCTAAGCTACAAATAGTTTTTTTAGTTTTACTAGAACTAATAATAAATACTGACAGCGACGACTGCGCGTGCGTTGTCGTCTGTGAAGTCGAGTCCTTCGCTGACCTTGCCGCGACACACGGCCAGCAGCAGCGCTCCATCCCGGCCCTCCTCCGTGGGTGAGAGGGTGCTGTGTTTGGTTCACAGTAAATTAGCTCACATCATACAAAAATATTGACTTGGGTGCAGTACGTAACAGTAAAGTGAAGACTGCGAGTAGAACAAAGTGCTTTGACACGGCCACAATTCAAGCAGAAAGAGACAACCCACAGCACAACGTGATCATGAAGGCCCACCATACAAACCAAACGACGGTGACTACAGTACCCTCACCCTCCCAGACACTCTAAAGGAGAACACATACCGAAGTTCAACGTGAAGCAAGACAATTTTATGTATAGGCTGCAAACATGGTCAAACTAAGTCACATGAAACATTCTTTTAGTGATTTAAAATTACACTTCCGTTTTATTTTTAAAAGGAATTTGCACTGTTCGAATAGCAGAGCTTAAGTTTCTAATCCACAATACCATTTAACGCAAGAACAAATGAAAGAAACGCAGGATTAAAGGCACGTGTTCAGGAGGCCAAAGTGAAGACAGACACCGCAGCTGAGCCAAGACAAGAGAGAACAACGATGAGATCTTCTCAACTCTGGACAGTCCTTCAGTCGGATGTAGCCACCAGACTTATTACCAGTTCTAGGCATCCGAGAGGAGCATCAAGTTCCTTAGATACTTCGAAAAAAAAAGACTATCAGCACACTTTGCTGGAGTAGCAGTATGCATAATAGCTTATAACAAGAAGTCATATGAAGCTTTAGAACTATCTAACTTTTTATTTTAAAAAACACGATACGAACTAACCAGAATAAACTTGTGTTTCTAATACATGATGTACGGTATTGGTTCCTCTAGATGATACGTTTATAAAATACATGCATAACTCTATGAAAAATAAGAAACCATTTTCACAAGAAAGTTAACTAAAACTCATTGAAACAGAGTTATTTACTCATGTGGATATGGACATGAACTTGAAGATCCATGACGCTTAATTTAAAATGCAAGGTGTTGAATCTAAAGATGTATGATGTTGAATACAGAAGATTTATGGTCTCTAGATCTTTGTGTGGTGTTAAATAAAGACACCTATGCTAGTGAATATATGTAGGTATCTCTAGCACCTGACATAAAGACATGTATGCCCAACAACTGCAACCGAGGTACAGTCGAGTTAAAAAACACCACACCGTTCACGGAAGACCGGACATGGGTGAGTGGAGTGACATGGGTGTAACTCCATGTTTTACATGTGTAGCTCCATTTTTCCCGCTACAAAAAGTGTAGCAGAGTTCATCAAGTAGCGAGTATTATTGTAGCTGTCCTAAATGTTCATTTTTTCATCAAAAACAGTATATTAATGTAACGTTTTCCGATTTCATACATGTTATTCTTGTCCTTTTAAAGACATTCTCCAATTTTTGTCCATACAGTTACAACAATAATGACAGAATGTAAAAAAATCTGAAAACAATATTTAAGTATTTTAATAGGCCTGTATGGGTCTTCAGAATGTATAACATGCACAGCATAATCAATTTGTTAAATAGATATTCTATACCAAGCCACGAAGAATCCAGACGTGACATTAAGTAGAGATACTTATAGTTAGACGATAAAATTAATACGATTGTGTGCGACTAAATTACATGACAAATCAAGATTCCTAAGCATACCTGAGCTTGACTTTACGTGAACGGTATACTCATAAGAAAACCAGAATGCACGTACCATATTGACAACACTTCCGAACTTGAAGGCGATATGGGGAAAGCCACAGAAACTTAAAGAAACGGGTAAAGTGAGCACACTTGTTGCACAGTACAAGAATAGAATAGAATACAATAAGGCAATAGGAACGAACACAGTACAAGAACTCGCACCTGGTGTTCCTGATGGTGTCGTAGAAGAGGTTGATCGTTTTCTGGAATTCCTCAGAGCGTCGCGACTCGATGAGCACTTCTTTCTTGCTGCACAGCCCCGCCCACATGCCACTCTCCTGCCATCTGAGGGCACAGAAGTATCCATATTGAGCTTGTGTAGCCGCGCACACCACACATCAAAAATTTATACTATATGCATTATTGCTTCTTCCCCATATGAGGCAAAAAGAAGTTAAAAATCCTTCTCACACATGACTTACAGCGGGTTTCACAAATACAATACATTATTTATAAAATTGCTTTCGGAGCTACTATGGATACATGGCGCGTACGTTGAACATCGTTGAGGAATAAGATATTCTTAACCAAGAAGCAATGAGTGCTGATTTGAGAAGGCTCAACCTTGGCCATAGAGAGAGATGCGAATGACATGATTAATCTTACATTCATTATTTATCTAACTTAAAAATCAGTAATAGAACACAGTTTCCGAATAACACGCGGTAACGATAGGTCGTTCGTCAGTGGACAACATAGCTAGCTTTCAAGGATTCTTCAGAGGCTACAACCAGCCAGGGCAGGCACCTGGACACGAGCTTGTCGAGGAGGGAATAGGAGGGCAGAAAGCAGAGCACACCTCTTGGCACTACCTGGCACACGGAGATCAGCAGGCACCCCAGTTCGTCCTGTGGACATCATAAATAAAAGGGTTTATATATTTACATATTATCCACTAGCTCTAAGTTGATTAAGGACTAATTTGTAATGTACAAGGTGTCCCAAATAGATATGAACACTTTTATTAGTCCCAGATAAGAGTTTTCACGAAAATGCTCCAATTTACGCACAGCGCTTCACAACTGTTTTATACATGCGTGTCTTTCGTTTCGTTCGTTGGTGAACAGTATTTCAAGCAGAATGGCACTCCAGGCAAAAAGCCATAAAATTGTTGCCTTGAAAACTGCTCAATTGAGCAACCGCAACACAAAAAAGCAATATCATGTGCGTCGCAAAACTGTATTTAATGTATGGAAAGGATATACGGACTGGTGCCACCTCCACTAAGTCTATTCCTAGTCGAAAGTAATCTATTCGCACCATACGAGTTATACAAGCAATTATGAAGAGAATGAAGCGAAATCTTCGCAATAGATTTTCATTGTGGAGGCATTAACCAACACGTAGAGTGATAGACTATAAGGACGTGATAATGGGGATTTGCCTCGAAATATTCACATCCATTTCCGCGGTATAAAACCAACCAGAGTGATTGCGTGGGCCGCAGTCGCTTCTGAGGGAGACATGTCCTCTTTGGTCTTTATAAAGAAAGGTGTCATGGTGAACACGCATGCTTACTTACATCATAATGGCAAGAGAAAAGTGTTACTCTGGACCACCAAAAGTTTTGGAAGCAGTTACATCATCACTCAAGACGATGCTTCGTCCTTCACATCGAATTTGACCCAGCGGTGATGCAAAGATTGTTTCAGCGGATTTTGGTACAGAACCATGCACCCTCATCAAGCCGATATCAATTTTGCTCTCTGGTCCATCTTAAAGAGCGATGTCTCGGCTAGATTCGACTCAAAAGTGCTTACTCTGGAAGATACCATTCTTGCTTCATTGTCTGCTTTGGATGAAGAAATAGTACGGCGTTCATGCCACTCAGTTATCAGTAGTTTAGAGCTTATAGTTAAGGCAAAAGGATAACACTTTAAAATCTGATTGCTGTAATATATATCTGCAATACACCCTGAAACATGTGTGGTAATTTCATTATCCTACATTTAAAATATTGGCTTAAGCAAGCAGAAATTATACAAATTTATTAGAAAACGTATTACAAATTTCCTGTCGTGACATATAACTTGTGTTATCATTTGTGACTCCTGCTAATGCTGAACTCATCTGACTATATCTAGAGGCTAGTGGTGAGAAGTGAGGCTGTGGTGCCGTGTTCCAGTGGCTGAGGAATAAGGCTATGGTGAAATATTCCAGAGACTAGTCCTGAAATGCCTAGCTTGTATTCAAAATACTGTATACATTCACTGACCTGGAAATGAGGAGACTCCGTGTTGCGGTAGACGGCCTGTAGAGGAAGGTTGTTGGGGCCACTGCCTACTGTGCCCACCCACACCTGCACACCAAACCACGCACGTATGACAGGCAAGGGCTAACAACTTATAGCAAACAATCAGAAGTAGCAGTCTCATAGGGAAGGCACGAAGAAAGAAAGAATGAAACAAAGGCGTTGATTAGCTTGTATCTACAAACCAACTTTTAAATTATACATAAATTTAAGAGAATACTTACAAGATTACAAACTGGTAATAATAAATTCAATATTCTACTATATACATCTTTATAAATAGTGTAACGAGAGATACCAACGTGGAAATTCAGTGCAAAACGTGCGACAGTAACTTTGAGCCCTGCTATTGACTGACTTATTAATCCATGACGGTCAAGGCTTCACAAGCGTATGTGTGTGTGTGCGTGTAATACTGTCTCACTCTGACACAAAGGCCTCAGAATCAAAAGAGTCATGAATCTCCTCCTTCTATGTTAGATATGTATTAGTGTCCATCAGGCGGTACGCACCTGCTTGCTGTCGATGACATGGTTGGCCTCTAGCTGGATTGAGAAGGACACCCCGAGCTCTGATTGGAAGGAAGTCATGGGGGAGAGCGTGCCTGAGGTCAGAATGATGTTACGAGTCAGTTTGCCCACCTCACTGAATGCAACCCCGGGATTCAGACACATGAAATTGAGGCTCACGGTCCATGACATGCGGAAGTTGTTGTTGCGTTTCTTTCTTCTTAACCACACGTTGTCCTTCTCCTGCACGTATATTGAGAAGAAAGTCAGTTCATGTAATGCAATAACTTCTATCTTATATCAGATGCACACTTTTAAAAATAGAAAATGAACAAATGACACGATTCTCCATCCGAGTCAGTTTTCGCACTTTAGTCATGATCATGATGAGGGACTTTCAAAAATTACGCCACCAGCGTCACGACAATGAGCAATATATATAACTGAGGGCCCGTGCTCTCAAATGAGTGTCAATGCTCTAACTCATGTTCAATGACTCAAATCCAGGGCCAGGGAAGTGCAACACCAGATCACCAGCTTGGTCGACTGGTATCACCAGCTTGGTCGACTGGTATCACCAGCTTGGTCGACTGGTATCACCAGCTTGGTCGACTGGCATCACCAGCTTGGTCGACTGGTGAGCGAATCTGCTTGCGAGCGGAAAGAGCCGGGTTCGAATCCCGCTGCCGACATGGTTGACGCGGCTAGAAATACGGCATGGGACTTAGGTAAACAACCGAATAATTATCGAAATAATTATCCGACCCAAGAATGGGCCAGAAAGTTCGTTCCTATAGCCTAATTCTATTCTATTCTATATTATCAATAGTTGACTGGTTCGTCTTCACATGTTTATTACAGAAGACAAAGAAATAACATTGAAAACTTGTACTGAGGAGCTCTTAGTGAGCTTGATATTTTTACACAGTTTTTACTCTGCTGCTAGCCAGAATCCAGTGAGAAAATTTAGAATTGCACTAAAAGAAATATATCTTATAAATAAGAACACTCTATCGAACAAAGTTTAATACTCTTCAACCTGTATCGTAGAAAGCTTTTTTCAATATGATTAAAAGTGATTAGACATCATCATATCAAGGTATTAAGTCACCAATAATTTCTTGAGTGACAATATCACCTACCATAGGTTATTATATTAACAGCAAGTTTAGAGCTTGCTATTGATGGCCTTCCATTTCGCACTTTGTGCTCACTTTTAATTTCTTGAACATCAAAATAGTTAAAATTTAGCTCATCTTCCTAGAGAATTTGCACAAATAAATCCTTCAAATGAGAATTCCGGCTTTTATGCAGATTTTAGTTACATCGTACCCTTTGCTAGTCAAGAATTATCTCCTCTTTGTGTCAGAACCAAATCCCTGATGATACCCCGCCTAGAAATTAGAAATGTTATGCAAGAAGAACATGTGGTCTCCGAGGGCTGTGATACTGGCTGCGCACACTCAGCAGACAGGCAGTCACGTTCACCAGTACACCAGAGCTGATGTTTGAAGACAACCTCATCTGGGCACACCTAAATCAGGCGCTTGACAGTGCAAACAGAGGTCAGTGAAAGCTTGATGCTGTATTTCTAGCGGCTGTTACTCCTTGTTGATTCCAAGACTATATGCGAACTTTAAGATGATAATTGTTGGATCTCAGATCAGCAAACGAGCGGAGTGAGGCTGGTCATACAGCTTTTTACTGGTTGTTGCACATCGAAGAGCTGCGCTTTTCAGACACGTGACGGTGGGTCAGCTTCAAGAAAAGCAATTTCTGACAGTTTTTGAGAAGTATTGTTTCTCAATGAATAATGAGCTGCTACATCTAGAGTAGCAGAACGCATCCCATTGTAAATAATACAGAAAAAACCCAACACACATTTCTAAAACCATTATACGAGTATTACTCGTACTTATATTTTCTCTTCCTGAAAATTCATCAGACCACAACCAAAAAAATCGGTGTGAACACGTAAAAAATTTCTTAAACAGAGACTAACAGGGGTAGGAAGATTCCTCTTAGCCTGAACTTTGACGAGGGCGACCCTGTAGTCGTCAGCGGCGGCCAGAGGGCGCGTGAACAGGAAGTGGTACATGAGGAATAGGCTCCTCAGTAACATAAGGGTGTTAGACTTCAGTTTCGGCGGGTCCACCACATCGTCTGCCTCTTCTGCGAGTTCCGTCAAACACTCCTGAAAAAATCACGTATGAATTAAAACAAAACAACCCACCTCATAAATTATTAAATGATGGAAACCCTTGGATGCTACTTTAGAATTAATATGCGGTTTAATCTCTAAGTTCTTCAATTACAATTCGTTGAGGCATGAAATTCAAATAATTTAGGACAAACACACCAACAAAAGGCTAAGAATTTTCTTCTTTGAAAAAGATTCAGTAGATTTTCTTAAGCTTTCTGGATAAAATTTGTGCAGATATTTTCACACTGCGAAACCACCTACCTTGATCGGTATCCACTGCTGCCTGCCGATCTCGAGCTCGTTGAGGATCTCGATCATTTTTGAACCCAGAAAAATTTGGCTATTCTTGGCTGAGTCGAAGGAGTCCTCCAGCTCGCGGGAATTCTTCACGACCCAGCCCGACAATATTGATAGAAATAACGCCTGCAATCCAAATCATAATATGACATAAATTGTCGCATGAATCAGTTAAAATTGTCGTAAATAGCGTTTACGGTTTAAAGGTAAGATAGTCACATGATTGGAGGGTTCTGCGGGAATCTTAAAATATCAGAGCATTTTGACAGAAATACCAGCGCAAACACGGCTGACAGCATAGTCAACACTAGTCCACACACAAAGAGGTAGCCTAGTCAACAGCAGTGCAAACACGGCTGACAACCTAGCCAGCACCCACCCAAACACGGCTGACAGCCTAGTCAGCACCCACCCAAACACGGCTGACAGCCTAGCCAGTACCCACCCAAACACGGCTGACAGCCTAGCCAGCACCAACCCAAACAAGGCTGACAGCCTAGCCAGCACCAGTGCAAACACGGCTGACAGCCTAGTACCAACCCAAACACGGCTGACAGCCTAGCCAGCACCAACCCAAACACAGCTGACAGCCTAGCCAGCACCAACTCAAACACAAAGAGGCAGCCTAGTCGGCAGCAGCGCAAACACGGAGACAGTCTAGTCATAAATGAACCAGATAGAAGAAAATTTGAAAATACTGTATATTACTGCTGTTGTGTACGACATACCAATAAAAATCTCATAAACACAAAACTCGTAGGATTGTAAGAATTTCCGATATTTCTATATGATTATTTCTTTTCAACATCATGAAGATTTCTTTGTTAACAATCAACAAAAGCATTCCTTTTAATTTTTATACTTAATGACAGGAAGTGAGGCTACAGAACAACTCTGCAGCACATAAAGAATTTCCCCCACAGATATACAGGATATGGAATGTACTTGTAGGGCTAGATATACAGTTTCAACTTCTTTCAATATTCAACGAAAACTGCGTTTTTACGTTAGCATTATCATAACTTACGTTGATACACCACACTTATGGGTAGATGAGAAACAATGATTCTTAGAAGAAGTCAAAGCTCTTAAAAGTTTAGGGAACACCGGGATAAACGAAACGAACTTTTTGAGCGTCAAAATACGAAAACAACGTACAGGTACAGTGCGCTAACTCCAGGTACTAGCCATCACACGTGAAGTGTTAATAAGAAACGATGGAGGTTCAAGATGTTCTCCAATTTGTCTCAAAAACATGAAACAATACCATGTTCCCGGCGCATAGAAGAGATTATTTAACCTATAAAGTTTTAGTTGAAGGCTAGTTTCTACGAAATTAGATGACGCAATCAGTAGTATTAATGTTTATACTGTACATGGATGCTCGCAATAAAGACAGTATTAAAAGAGAAGATAAATATTCCTTAGTCACAGTAAATGTTAAATGAATATTAGTAGAACTTCAACAGGTCAAAAGAACAGCACACACTTCCCATTTTTCAGAGCCACAAGGGTTCTCAGTGACGTCAGCAACCCTGTAAACGTACGCCAAACGTTTTAACCCTAGCAATACAAGTTACATAATTTCTTAAGAGTGTGATGAGTAACATACACATCACAGGGACATGGCACTTAGACTGACCAGCGTCCGACTCTGCGTGAGCTTATTCGCCTTCTCGCCGACAGCTTCGATATCAGTGATGGCGTCACAAATGTCGTCGAGCAGGAGCTGAGAAGAGGCTGCTTCCCGTGAGCAGTCCTCAACGTTGTGTGCCTCGTCCAGCACAACCACGTGTCCGCGCAGGTTGATCTCCATCTGCAGGAGGTGCATTGCATGTAGTGATTGTATTGACAGACACAGTCCTCACACAGCCAGTATTATATGCAAGTGGCAAGTGAGGCAGTGGTGTTGCACGTGAGGCAGTGGTGTGGCACGTGAGGCAGTGGTGTTGCACGTGAGGCAGTGGTGTGGCACGTGAGGCAATGGTGTGGCACGTGAGGCAGTGGTGTGGCACGTGAGGTAGCGGCATGGCAAGATATGAATACATGTAGCATTGACACACGCGTAGGATAATAATTGAGATTCATAAAGATGAAAAATGAGCTTTAGGAAACAATCAAGACCCATACAGCTGTAACATGAACGCAAGGTAAAAATAGAAACATACAGCTGCGATGTGACAGTGAAATAGGAGACTGTATCATAAACTCAAAAAATTATTGCCAAGTTTCCCCACATGAAGTAACAGTTACAACACACATGGCATTCACGTATAATGTATGTATAACAAGGCAGCAAGAAACAATAAATCCGTACTCTCAAAAAACACAATTCAATTGAGTAGAAAGTAAAAAATGAGAAGATGAGGGCTTTAAGTACATCAAAATTCCAAGTTAATTACTTGGCATTGACTAGTGAAACCCAGGTATTGTCCAGGATTCTTCAAGCCATACTTCCTCTCAGTGACTTACTCTCTCTCACTGACGTGCCAGCTTCAACCCATCGAGAACCAAAATATAAAATAACTTGCCCTTGAAAAACAACCTGCTTCATCTACATATACCGTACGTCCCACAAAAATCCGAACAGAGTATTTACTTTCCCGTATCAGTAATACCATCATAAGATTACCTAGGATTCTTATGATGGATGGTATCAGTAATACCATCATAAAAAATTAAATGCTTATGGTATTCTTATGATGGTATTACTGATACGGGAAAATAATTACTCGGTTCGGGTTTTTGTGGGACATACGGTATAAACGACTGTGTATCTCCATCTCTCTCTCTCTCTCTCTCTCTCTATTTGTGTGTGTTCGTCCCATTACTTCCTATCTATTACTAAAGAAAAATTATTGAACTGGAATCAGAACGGGTATGCGTGTACAGGGTGGCCCATAAGTAAGGCCACCCTGTACACTATTATATTATATTATATTATAGCTAAAACTATTATAGCTATAAAACTACAAATGGTAAAGAGATTTGTTTAATTCAGAATGAATGAGGAGATTTCAAAGTTTTCTGCCAGCGTATAAAGTCAATCAACAACCACCAAAAATTGCTCAAAAAATTCACGAAATCCAGCCCTCAAAATGAATCGCTACGCAATGGAACAACGAGCAAAAATAGTGGAACTTTACTTCCGATGCAATTGTTCGGTTACTGCAATTCAGAGGAATTACACGAATATTGATGGTATTGAAAGAAGTCCTTCGAAAAACTGCATAAAAAAGGTAATAATGCGCCTCATCAGTCATTGTTAAATTCTTTACAAACTTTTCATTTTCTGCAAGCTGCAGAAATCTATTCGCAAAATCAAATCGCTTTTGATAGTCTGTAGGATGGAGTTCTTGAGTAAATTGAATTTCATATGGATGATAATTTAGATCTTTTACCAAAATACGTTTCAGTGAGGTACGTGACATTCTCAGTTGAATTGAATGTCGCCTAATTCACGTTTTGGGCCTATCAGCAACACTCGTTGCAACAAGTTGAATTGAAGCACCAGTTCGTATGGTCCATGGCCTCCCAACAACGTTGTTTGTCTGCTGTTGTCCCAGTTTCTCAAACTTTCAATACCAGTTTTTTATGCTGTTCTTCGAAAGACTTCTTTCAATACCATCAATATTCATGTAATTCCTCTGAATTGCAGTAACCGAACAATTATATAGGAAGTAAAGTTCCACTATTTTTGCTCGTTGTTCCATTGCGTAGCGATTCATTTTGAGGGGTGAATTTCATGAATTTTTTGGGCACTGTGTTGTGATTGTCGGTAGACTTGATACGGTGGTAGAAAACGTTGAAATCTCTTCATTCCTTTTGAATCAACAAATCTCTTTACCATTTGTAATTTTATAGCTATAATAGTTTTAAAAAGGTACTTTGCTTATGGACCACGCTGTATTACAAGCATTGTATTGTGGATACCAAAGGCGCCGGATCACTATAAAATACGCCCTTTTTTCCATTATTAGCTTTCTCCTCTTATACGGTCATGTTATCGGTAGAAAAAATAGAAAATAGAAGTTCTAAATACATTAGATAATATATTATCTAATGATAATATATAATACCACGGGAAATAGTGAAAAATGTATTTTATTTGAAGATCCTTAATGTTATCACTTTCAAATGAAGGAATTTCAACGCGTACTATCTTGGCCATGCTATCGGTAGATAAGATGTCCAATAAAGGTTCTGTATATATTAATGAAAAATATTCATTTAAAGCACAATAATTCGTCACAAATCTCTACATAATGGATTCATCTTTATAACAATTTCAAATCAGTAAAATCTAAACCGTGGAACTGCCACGGTAACTATTTAGTTCTTAAAAATCCAATTGTCCGTCAATTCTACCAAATGCACTTCTTACTCCCTTGAATTTCCCAAAGCGTTTGTACACGCACACAACTCTTGCTTTACATGTGCATCTGTTTAATAGTTTTCTCATACTACACTGACCATCTATGTTCAACAAACCATTTGTACCAAATTATGTTCAAAAAAGTTACATTTAAACTGAGTCTTTTGTCACTATTCATATGAGGCGTAACTATTTCCTTCAAATACCATCTGTAACTTCATTCTTTCCGCTCGAAGTTTCTATGTTACCAAGTTCGAACTATCATCGCCTTCTTTAAAGCGTTCTTGTTGTCATCACCAAGTCTTAAGAAACTGGAAACTCCTTTCATTACAATGGAAAACTCTATCATATCATGACGGAATTAAGCCTAGCGCTACCCACGGCATCTCTAATGAGTGGATCCACAAGATAGTTGTAGGGACAGAAAACGATCTCGGCACTCTCAGAAGAAAGGTGCCGGGCGAGGTAGTAGGGGCAGCAGTGGCTGCGGTGGCCTCCCTCCACCAACTCCTCTATGTCGTGAGCCCCTCTGATGCCTGTGAGGGCGTGCAGCTGGTCGTGGTTCTTCACGCGCCCTGCGTTATGGTAGTACCGGCACGACTGGCCCTGAAATAATAACAATCAACATAACTTGACTGGCGCCGCAAAAAAACGCATTCGTAGAAATTCATAACGAATAGCTCCTGCATAGGCAGAATTAGGTGGGTCAATAAATATCACACGTATTTAGACCTAATTACGGATGCAGTGGTAAAAAGAAGTAGTACAAAAATGATTCAAGGCTAGGGATATCTGAACAATGATCGGCACAAAATAACAAAATCGATTTAATGGGATAATTAGAGAGAATGGTACAGAAAATCCACCTGTTAAAGTCAGCTTATTGTACTATTTTTTGTGAGAGCACCAAATTTGTGCATTAGGACTGAATTATTTGGTTACTTTAAAACAGGAGTTATAGCCATGCAGCGAGGGTTGGAATTTAAAAAAAACACCCACTAAAAAACGAAAAAACACTTTAAATAAGAAAAACCTACTCTTAGAGTCTTATTTTCAAATTTTTATTTTAGAATAATAATAATTTTTTATATAAGCACAATAATATACTCAGCTCATTATAAAATGATCATACAACTTTCCACTCAATTATTTCTTAACAACAAAATTACAGAGACAAAGAAAAACTACAGAAAACGTCAAAATCTACTACTTTCATCTACAATTCTGGTAATAAATTAAATAGAGTGTCAACAACTTGAACTATGGAAAATTGCTAACATGTAAAACATAAAATTGATTTTGTGGCGTAGATATGGAAATTCAGAATCCTTCTCTGATTTTAGATGTCAATAAATTTTTACAAGCTTTTGAGTTCTGTCTATTTCGCACATTGCTCCACCAGAAACATGAGAAAAAAATTGGATCACTTGAACCAAAATTTGGTTGGTATACCTGAAGCTTGGCTAGTTTTTGAAGCTAGTTTTTGTTCAATTAGTTTCCAGCATTTTTGAGGTGTGATGCAGAACACGACTGGCTCACTGAACATGTGAGGAGGAAAGATTGATGGCTCTCTTGATCTGAAATGCATGAGAGCTCTGACCTATGAGAGGTCTCTTTTGTGAAGCCACTCTCCAGCAGCATTTCATACTATGCATTCAATTTATTTTCTAACATATAGTTCATCACTTATTGTTCATAGCTTTCCATACAAAAAACGCTTACTTTCTTTGAAATTTATAAACACCTAAAACAGGTGCATGTATTAACAATGAAATAAAAATGCACTTTTGTGTGATTAAATAATACGTAATTCTTCTTTAACACGTTGACTCCGAAGAGGTACGTATGTGTATCACTTAGGTTAGGTTCTGTAATTTTTTCAGATCCTTCTAGTGACTATGCGTACAAAGTGAAGTTTTACACCAATCAGGCAATCGGAGTCAACGTGTTAAAGCTTCGATATTGCTCGATGTACAACAAAAAATTTGAAGTACAATACTATTTACGTTTCAAATTCAACAATAAATAATACATGCACACCTTAAATTAAAACCTAATCAAATTCAAAAATACACTTAAGTCAACAAAATACAATAAAACCTCTCCAAAGAATCACGTGAGTGGTTCAGAAACAATAAAAACACAGGCAGGCCAACACTGAGGAATATTCTGAAGTATTGCTTTGCAGGGAAATAACATGGTAATATTTCATCATATTGCTCAAATTTCCCGCATGTGAAGCACTGTGGCACATAACATTGCGTTATTTAAACAAGAGGCTCAGGTTCAAGATTAGCTTGGTTGTCTCAAGTGACAGCAACCGTGGCTACAAAATATAACTAAACCTTACCTAGCATAAGTTTACGTACATAACACACTGCTGAAATATCTCCAGCGACATGACACTATCTCGGATAACAAAAATACATGCAGCCGATGAGCGTTTAGGATCAGGAGGTCATTGAAGAAATATTCGAGAGCAAACAATTCCAGCTACCAGTCAAGTTGATAAAGACATAGAGGCTTGTCGACTGGTGAGCGAATCTGCTTGCGAGCGGAAAGACCCGGGTTCGAATCCCGATGCCGACATGGTTGACGCGGCTAGAAATACGGCATGGGACTTGGGTATACAACCGAATAATTATCGAAGTAATTATCCGACCCAAGAATGGGCCAGAAGGTTCGTTCCTATAGCCTAATTCTATTCTATTCTATTCTATTCTATTCTATTCTTGTACAGTAAGTTGACAAAGTCCTCAGCACATCAGCTGGAATTAGGCCAGAAAATAACGTCACAAAATAGTTGATCACTCGCATAGTAAATTTTCACAATGAATGAGAAAACTTCAAAATATCATAGGAAAAAGAACCTGCATTGAGATTTAACATATTTAAACTTTATCTGAACAAAGTAATAAGCTGCTAACTATATCACACACCGGTAAAGAGCCAGTACAGAGCAGCTCTATTCGACACTGATGATATTCTTGATGTTTGTACAACCATGAACACACGAATAGTTGGGTGATTTAAACTTTAAATCACCCAACTATTTAAATTTTCAAGCGAAAGAAAAGGGCACGCGATGAAGCGAAAAACAAACTAGACCGCTAAAGGAAGCACGTTAATGAACCTCAATTTGTCTTATTTTGCATTAAGCAACATTGTCACAATGGCAGCAAATAAGTAGGGTACGCGTATTTAGCACCGGTCAAACCGATTTTATATCAACACAATGACTTTGTTTCACGTTAAAACTGGACTGGTGAACGGTAAAAATCACTTCAAATAGACACTAAAATGTTATGGTTGACAGTCGTGAAATTCGAGTTCTTTGTTCTTCCGATCATATGGCGGCTACAGAAACACAACACATTTTTGAGCACGAGCTGACGAAGCGAGAGTCGCACCCACCTCTGTGTTGGAGCGCAACTCCTTGCACTTCTCGTTCTTCTCAGGCAGCTTGCTGACTTTAGGGTGGATGCAGTAGTGCTGACGTGACCCCAGCACTGCTGTCCTGCTCAACACAAAACTTTAAGCAACAGCACAACACTGGCTATTTGGGACCGTGACAACCTAATGCAATTTTGTGGTTCAATAATAGGTAATTTAAATAATCAAGATGTTGTCAATATCGTCCTGCTCAACAACACAAAACTTGTGAAAAAAATCTGGAACAGCGAAAACCCAGTGTTACTTTGCCGTCGGATAGTCGGTAATTCAAGTGGATCATGGCCAGATATGAGAAAATTGTTTAGGTAGAGAAAATTTAAAATTATCTGGCAATGAAATTACACTTCCAGCGAATAAAAAGTAGAAAAACTTTGATCAAGAAGCGTGGTTGTTTGCAAACATTCGCCCCGTTAAGATGTTACAGAAAAATTGATACGTGAAAATTTTAGCAGCAGTATTAGGCGCGATAATTTTTTGCTACTTTTCTTCGTGAATAGCGTATGAGATGACGGTGTTTAGCTCATTGGAGGCGGGAAATGTTCTTGCGGCAGCACACGCTGTGTGTGAGGGGGTGTGAGAAGAGGGGGTGTGTGTGCAAGAGGGTGTGAGAAGAGGGTGTGTGAGAAGAGGGT
>VCRD01008312.1:0-18008 GCA_006783055.1 Trinorchestia longiramus
TGGCAGTCTACCTCGAGACTGGCAGTCTACCTCGAGACTGGCAGTCTACCTCGAGACTGGCAGTCTACCTCGAGACTGGCAGTCTCGCTGCTTTGGGAGTTCACCATTGGACAGTTGTCGTGAAGTGATACTCTTTAAAGAAAAACTGTAGTTGAAGGGCGCAACGTCTCTGTTGCTGTGTCCCGACATTTATAGTCCTCGACGAATTTTACTAGTTCTTGCAAAGCTGCTGTTTGTTTTACCAAATTTTCATTTTAATCTACTCATGTTAATTTCTTTGACCTTAGTGAAATAAGACGACCCAATTTATGGAGACTGTTTTAGTGGAGTGTCATACATCATATTGCTATCAACGTTTGGTTTAAGATCTTGTGAAGCATATTATCATAGTTTGAGAGGGCAAATTCATATTCTCCGGAAGATAATAAAAAATAGTCTGAAGTCTAAAAACAGCGTTAAGAGAGATGCACATGACTGGTTTTAATTTGTCAATGGAGTTAACTTTTAATATTACAGCTATTAGTTACAGGCTCACATAATTAGCAGCATTCGAAAGCTAATGCTTGTTGGTTAAAACTGAAATTAATTTCGAACACCCGTGTTGTAATTGGGTTGCTGTTGGGTCCTTGTCTATTTAATCTTAAGAAAAGCAAGTATAACTACACTTCGTGTGTTTCCTTCAATTGTGCTTGTGTGTATGGGCCTCTAATGAACATTTGACGGGTTAACTTTACATCATTTTAATGCTAATGAAATTTCAATACCTAGAATACCAGAGTTATTTTTCTCCTTCTTGCAGCAGCTCAAAATTTAGCCAAAATCACTATCAGCCAATGGATTTGATTATTGAAATGTTGCGCAAGTTCTACATTTAATAATGGCAGCTGATAAAGAAACGTAGATATTTTTGAGACATGAATGAAACAATTAATTTTTCAACCACCATGTAAGCATACTTCTATAGCAACTAATGTTTTCAATTAACTCGAATAGCGAAACATTCTATGTTGTTACAGCCGTGAATACAGTTTCTCCGTTAATCACAACAATGCAGGGTTGTTGATCATGAGGGAGTACAGTATGTACTATACGTGTAATGTACTTGTACTTTATCATGAGGGCGTACAGTATGTGCTGTACGTGATGGTCGTTGACAGATATTGAAAAAAGTACTATGCACTTTATCATCGCAATTTTCATTAATATAAATTTTGCTCTTCGTTGGACTAAATTTAATTCATTGTTAGCTTTCCTCAAGTTCCTCTGAACTAGACGGTTCCCGTGGAGATTCCACGGTTTAGATTTGACCAATTTAAATTATTTCCTACGTTCCGAAATTGTTGGTGTATATCAGTTTTCAAGTTAGTCCGGAATTGTTGGTACAAATAGTATAAACCAATACAAAAGGTTTGATTCATATAAAATCCATGTTAACTTCATTATATACATCGCATATTACTGGAATACATTGAATTGACACTAAAACTTAGGATTGTTTTCGACTTGTGCACCAGCGATCTCTGACGGGAGGGAGTATAAAAACGAATTTATTAAAGATTTACGACGAATTGTCGCTTTTTAAATGTTTTTCATGAATATATGCAAAATTCCCATTCTATATCTTATGCACCGATAACACGACGTAGATAGTACCTAATGGAAGTTCCACAGTTTAAGTGATAAAATTAAGTATCTACAAAATGAAGTACATTTTTCAGTTTTCTCCGTGGTACTATCAGAACCTTGATGTTGTTTACGAATATATACGGAACTTCCATTCTTAATCTTATCTACCGATAATATGGCAGTGTAGGAGAAGATTAATATCAGGAAAAAAATTCGTATTTTATAGTAATCCGGCGTCCTTCTTAACCGCAATACAGTGCTTATAAGTGTTTACCCGTTCTGATTTCAGTTCAATCATTTCTTTCAGTAATAGATAGGAAGTAACGTGACGGATGCACACAGAGATGGAGATACACTGTGCATCATATACGTAGAGGATATAATGGCATTTTGTCTTTAGGAGCACAGAGTTTGGCAGCAATTTCTGTTAGGCTTCTGAGTGCAGTTTCTAACTTTTCTCTCGTGCATCAGAGGAACATATCGAGCGACTGTTGCAGAACTTAGGAACTTGCATAGGAACACAAGTGTCTGCATGACCAACTATAAGAGCGGTGATCCTTTTATAAAATTTATTTCACAGGAATATCTACATATATAATAGTGTATCTCAGTTTCTCTCCCTATCTGTGTGTGTCAGTCCAATTACTTTCTATCACTGAAAAAATTATAGAACTGAAATAAAAATGGGTATACATGTATTACAAACATTATAGTGTAGATACGAAAGGCGCCGAATTACTATAAAATTAAACAATTTTTCCCCTTCATTAGCTTCATTTTCCTACACAGGTCTTGCCATCGGTACATAAAGTACAGAATGGAAGTTCTTCGTGTATTCATGAAAAATATACGAGTGCTGGTAGTACCACAGGTAAAAGCGAAAAAAAATTTGATAGATCCTTAATTTTATCCCTTTTAAACCGTAGAATTAGCACAAGTACTATCTTGCTCATCTTATCGATAAATGAAATACAGAATGGAAATTTTGTACATACGCATGAAAAATTTTCATTTTAAAACTACAATTCGTCGTAAATCTGTAATAACAGTATTTATAATCATCTGAAATTAATTAAATCTAATCAAACTTTAAACGCAATTATGGATCGAAAAATACCAAATTTTATCACTTTTAAATGATAGAATTTCCATTTTTTCAAATTAATAGTACATATTTATTGCACGCTATTATTAACATTATTATTATCCGTGTCCATATAATTCACTGAACAAAATTCAAAAAAAGTCTTCGGACTTTACATCAAACATTTAAGTATCTCGAGCTTGCGGAACAAAACACTCCACGGAATTTACCCCAAATATTTAACTATCTAACCTGATGGGGTCCATTTGGATTAACATTTAATTTGACATTAAAATGATGAATAAGTTATATCAAGTGTTTAGTTTTACTTTGAGTAAAAATATCATGAATATGTAGGTATTTATTGGATTTCATGAAATTTTATGAATATGTTGAGCATTCATCTGGATTTGATACGTGCTGGAATAGTTTTACGTGTACGAGTGTTTTCAATTGAGGTGCTAATTATATTCTGATGTAATGGAACTATTAATATGAATAATGATGAGATATGAACACCATATATTAAAAGAATCATGAATATTAACCACTGGACTTTGACAAATAGGAGTGCTATACCTACTACATAACTCTACCAATATGTGTGTACTACTGACAAAACGTAATAGATTGAAAATAAGTTTCTCTGTGCAATAAATTTCAAAAATTAAAATATTAACTATCTATTTAATAACGCCAGTTGTATTATCATTTCTGATAGTACTACGGGCAAAACTGAAAAATGTTTTTTGACAAACCCTTAATTTTTTCTGTTTTAGACTGTGAAATTTTCACAGGCACTATACAGAGTGTCCCAAAAAAAGTTAACCCAATTTCAAATAATTAAAATTCAAAAACTATTAAATTTAGAAAAATTTGGAAAGTTGCCTGTTGTTTGTCAACCATTTCTCTATCTGTGATGACAATTTCATGAGAAAATTTGAAAGCATATTTTTGCAGCATTATTTTTAATAAGAGACACTAAAAAGATATTTGTGCACAATTTCTAAATACAAATTTAAAGGTGCTAAATGCACCTTCAACTATGAAGGTCCTTTGCCTTTGTTCTTTTGTAACTTGCATCTTGAAGGTTGGCTCATTGAAGGATAAAATTAGTGACATTAAAACTTGACGATACCGTATTTATGAGAAATTTTATGCAAAACCGTATCCATGATACAACATAAAGAATCCTTGGAAGGAGCAGTCTAACTGTAAAATGTGTATTTTAGATATTGTGTACAAACATGTTTTCAGTGTCTCTTATTAAAAATAATGCTGTAAAAATATGTTTTCAAAGTTTCTCATGAAAATTTCATCACAGATAGAGAAATAGTTGAAAAACAACATGCAACTTTTCAAATTTTCCTAACTTTAATAGTTTTTGAACTATTATAATTATAATAATAATATAATTACAATAATTATAATTATTTGAAATTGGGTTAACTTTTTTTGGGACACCCTGTATAGGCCGTGTTATCTGTTGAAGAGATACAGAATGGAAGTTCTGAATGTGTTTAAAACACAATAATTTGCCGTAAATCTTTAATACATTCGTCTTTATAATTTCAAATCAGTCATATCTAAACCGTGTAATTTTCACTGGAACTATTTGTTTTGAAATAATTGTTAACCTGACAACAAATTAAGTTCGGATATTCTAGCTTTTTCAGAGATACATCTCATGCATAATAAAATGTGCACGAAGTGCAAGTGGAGATAATTCTTGATTAACTTCTGTAAGAATTATCCTAAATGGGACACATGTGACCCACACTTGGCCCCAAACTACTACCACTCTTACTGCATCACTTGTTCTTCTTACGAGGGCTTAGAGCGAGCAATTGCGAAGTTCGCTTCCTGAAGACGCGTGCGTAACTAGTTTTTTCCACTGATTGAGGGGTTCAGATTATATGTCCAGTTCACACAAAATTTCCATCATTACTTCATGTAATGATAGTTCAGAAAGCTGTAATCAAAATAACTTTCATTGAAATGACTTAAAATTCAATAATGTCTCACAAATTGATAACTAATTTATGAAAGATGATTCTCCAAATTTACCACACAGACCAGTCCATATATTTAAGCCAGATACTCGAAGAAACAGCAGAAGTTATTAGCGAACCCTTAACAAACATCTTCAATCGATCGCTTGAAACTGGAATAGTTCCAGAGGATTGGAAGCAGGCAAATGTCACTACTATTTTCAAAAAGAGAAACAAACAAACACCTAATAACTTTCGTCTAACATCTGTCATCAGTAAAACTATAGAAATGCTACTCAAAGTCCGTATAACAAAGCACTTTCATGACCAAAATATTATTACTGACACCCAGCATGGATTCATGGAAAACGTAGCTGCCTCACAAACCTTCTTGACTTTTTAGGAGAAGTCAACCACATATACAACCGTACACAAGCCGTAGACCTTGTATATCTCGACTTTCAAAAAGCCTTCGACAAGGTGCCTAACGGAAGACTCGTGACCAAAGTGGAAGAACATGGAATACAAGGCAACTACTCCTGACCGATACGAAATTGACTCACTGGTAGCACTCAACGAGTGATGATTCACGATCAAGCAAGTGATTCAACGCACGTAATATCAGGAGCCCCCAAGTGAAAGTTTTGGACCCGCTCCTCTTCATCATCTACATCAACGACTCTGACGTCGGAATCATCAGTAAAGTCAAGAAATTCACCGATAACACGAAATTCTGTCACAAAGTATTCACTAAAAAGAACACAGTAACTATCCAATTCAAACTCAAGCGTCTTCTAAAATGGACTGAAACCTGGCAAATGAGCTTCAACATTGATAAATATTCAGTAATGCATGTTGATGTAAATAACCGGCATTTTCAACACACGATGAATGACATACCCATTGAAGCAGTTCAGCAATAAACAGATGTAGGTGTCATTGTCACTGAAAATCTTAAACATGACAAACAAGTGAAAAAAGCGTCAAAAATGCCCGCAGGGTTCTTGGTTTCATTTCATGATACTTTGAATACAAGCTAAAGAACATAATATTACCACTTTACAAAGCGCTAGTCCAGTCACATTTGGAATATGGAGTGCAACTCTGGTCTCCTACTTTGCGAAGAAATATTAATAAAATAGAAAAAAAATCAGTGTAGAGCAATAAAAATGATTCCAGAACTCCGCAATCTCAGCTAGACAATAGACGTCTTCAACAGCTTGAACTTATCTTCCTAAAACAAAGAAGACTGCAAGAACAATGCATTAAGACCTGTAAGTATCCTAACAGCCTTAACGATGTTACCCAGGAAGGGCTTTTCGAAAAAGACGATAGCGTGTGAACCAGAAATAACGGCCAAAAACTAATACTGAAAAACTTCAAGACATCCCAAGCCATGAACTTCTTTCCCGTTAAAATTGCCTCAACTTGGAACCAGCTGCCCGAAAACATCGTTTCTGCTGGCACTGTAAACACATTCAAAAATCGTCTCGACAAATATTGGATTACGAATCCCCAGTACTATAACGTACTAATTCTATGTCTCTAACTCCCAGGGCCAGTGTTTGATTGTGATACATGCGCGTGACTGAAATACCTGTGCATAAGTGAAGTGCGTGTTTCTGACTGAATTTACTTATGTGGTTGAGATGTATGTACATGATTGATGCCTTTACTTTAGACGGCATGGGACTTGGGTATTAACCCAGGAATGTGCCAAACGACTCGTTTCTATTGCCTTATTCTATTCTATTATATTCTTATTCTTTTCTACCACACTGACCAGCGAATGCAGCATTCATATCAAAAGACTGTTTTGTTTCGCCTAATCTTGCAAAATGTTGTAAACTTCATTAAGAATGTTGCAAGGCCCAGAAAATACGAGTGTATTTTCAGATCTGTTAAAATTATTAAGCTCTGCTCGAGTGGAGGTGTCACGGGAGTTTCCCCTACTTTTGAAGAGTACGACTGTCTTGTTGAACGTTAGTAGGGCCTAGTCATGAAGCCTAGTCATGAAGTCTTGTTTACAAAGGGGGAGAGAACATGATAAAGGCAATTGATTTAATTTATCTAATTTTTAATACTGAGAAACTCACCAGCTGGAAGAAAAACTCGTGGAACTTTATTACATTATTTACTACTAGTATATTGTTTATTGCTAATTTGTTGTGCTTCGTGGATCTCAAAATTTTTTAGTAAGTAGGCACGGAGAAGCTATCGCCTCCTTTAGTTCCTTCATTACATGGATTATTGTACGTATTCCACTGCTATTTTGCAGTTCCACTGCTATGTTGCAGTTCCACTACTATTTTGCAGTCCCACTGCTATTTTGCAGTCCCAATGCACCCTAATTTGCAAAAGACGTAATCCAGCTTTTCTGAGCCCTTTAACTGAGTTTTTACTACCCCGGTAATATCGTGCGGTTCTTATTCTTAAAGGAATTTCCCTTTTTGATGAGAATTTTTGCACTAGATAACAGCGATACGTCACAATCGAGTAACCAATCGCTGTGGCGCGCGTGTCAGCCAGGGAGAAATCCATTCCGTTATCCAATCAGTTGTCCACTAATGTCCAAGTGGCTGAGCACTGCGTCGTAGGCTTGATGGCAACAAGCCGTGCAAATCATCTAGTGTCTCTGTTAAAGTACGCACGGGGCTTTACAAAAACGTGTTATGTCCACTTGTTTTTGTTATAGATTACTCTCAGGCAAAATATGGCGGTATATTTTCTCATCTGCAAATTACTTGATGTGGAGGTGTTTGGGTTTATTTTTGCAACCGTCGTGTTGTCAAACAAGCAGTGGTTGTTCCAGAGAGCCATTGTACACTTAAGCTTGAATTTTATGTGTGGAAATATGAACCGTGTATTTTTCTGGGTGCATGCAGCCATTGTGATTACTGTCTTTGTCTTTGCTGCATTTTGTGTGTTGTTTCGTGCGTGTCAGATTACGTCTGATACAGTTCATCGGCGTTGGGTTTAGTGAATGACACGAATTTCTGTTGCAGGTTTACAGAGTATTGTTTGAAAAAAGTTTTTAACATTTTGAAGACTTTTAACGGAATTTGCAAGGTAAGTAGTGTGACCGTTACTATGAAGCAGAAAGTGAAGTGTCTATAGGTCGGACAACGGAAAATTTTGCCAGTCACGTCCATCAGGCCTGCAGGACTGCAGCATCTTCAGACAGAAACCAATATTGGCATGCAACTTGACAATGACAGCGTGTACAGCTGAGATGGTTGCGTTGTGAGGTCAGAAGTACAGCGGGTCTGACGTCAGAGTTGTCAGTTGAGGTCCCAAGTCCTGAGACCGAGACACTGACGTTTGCTAGACTCCTTTTCCAATGTTCCCAAAGCTCTCGATAAAAATATAATTAGTACTGGTATTAAACTACTTAAAATAAATTGTGGACATCAGGGAATATCACGAGGGTATGAGCAAAGTTGTTCCCTTAATAGAAGTTAAAAACAACTGGTCTAGTTATTGTGCCTTGAAGGACACATCTTGGTTATATTCTTTTAGTCTTCTTGAAATTATTCTTCCCAAACTAATCTATTCTCTTCCAGCATGTTCATTGAATTATAATTCATTTATCGACACTAAGCCTGCAGGTAAGACCTTGACTCTGTCAAATCAGACTGTATGAAGATTTACAGTAGGCTTCAAATAGTTGATTTTAATCATAATTATGCACAGAAAACTGTTATCGTCAAAACAAACGTTTATTCATTTGGAAAAATTCGCCTAACGAATTTTGCGTGACGACGATGCATCAACGCAATGTTTGTTTGTTCTTTCCTGGCAGAAACTTGATCATTGCTGCTCTTGACTTGTTTGTTTAAAAAGGGATTGACTTAAGAAGTTACGATTTCGACTAAATATTCTTGTCCGCGTATATGCCTATGTGTTATTTATATTTTATCAGCCTTGAAGCTGAAGCAGGCCGTTGGCTGAACCTGTAATGCGCTCTCTTAGACCACCGGGAATCGCGTAAATGGCGAAATATTTAGAAGTTATTTACTCCAGGGTTGGAAGACCTTGATATCAGTGACTATTTGCTTGAGGCTGCAAGACAGAGAATGCAGAGTTTGATGCTATTTTGTTCTCTTTCAGAGTGTAGTGGTACCGACCATCAATCACGGAGCGTGTCTTTGAGAGGCACCAAGCACTGCAAGTACTCGATATATTGCTATACAACTGCCATCCTAGCGAAAAGCCTTGTATGATGAGCAGCACAGAACACGACCAAAAGTCCACTGGGGAACAGAACAGCCCCCAAAGTTCCCTTAAATCTTCATGCTCCCCACGATGGCAGGCAGCAGGTGAAACTGAAAAATCTCCTCGTGCGACTTGTTCTTCCGGCGATGAAGTCCAGCTGACAGCTTGCAGAGATAGTCGAGGGAAGCAACTAGCTTCAAATTCGTCGGATTTTGCCACACAGGCTGATGCCATGCAGTCTGTTACCACGCAATTTGTTGACATGCAGTCTGTTGCCACGCAGACGGAGGAAGGCCTGTTTTCAGATGTCAACTCCACAGCTGAGCAGCAAACTCCCTTTAGTATTCCTCAGCAGCCAAACTTGCCAGAACAACGGCGCTTCTTCAGCTCGGCAGGAACAAATACGGACAGTCGGCTCATCATTCAGCCTTACCGGCCTCGACCGCTCATCCAGCAACCTGAAGAACAAGTTCAACCTTCCCAAACACCAGCGGGGGCTCAACCTTCCCAAACACCAGCGGGGGCTCAACCTTCCCAAACACCAGCGGGGGCTCAACCTTCCCAAACATCAGCTGTGGTTCAACGAACTGGAGGACATTTTTATAACGGTGCTTGGAATAACACTGGCTACGGTATTCCTGGTTACCAAAACATTCATAATGCATTTTATAGTAGATTTTATGCAAATAGGCACGAGAATGAAAAAATGTGGACACTTTATACTCCTGGTTTTGTTTTAGAGATGCCAGCTGACACAGCTCACATTGAGGCGCATGGAGAGAAGTTCTTGGATGCAGGAAATGTCTACTATCGACAGGGTAGACGAGGGTCTGTACAGAGGGCTGCCACAACCCAGAAGGTTTCTGTACAGAGCAAGAAGACGTCTGGACAGGGTGGACAGGCGTCTGGACAGGGTGGACAGGCGTCTGGACAGGGTGGACAGGCGTCTGGGCAGGGTGGACAGGCGTCTGGGCAGGGTGGACAGGCGTCTGGGCAGGGTGGACAGGCGTCTGGGCAGGGTGGACAGGCGTCTGGGCAGGGTGGACAGGCGTCTGGGCAGAATTAAGACTGGGTTCCTATATCTGAAATAATTCGTCGGCAATCCAGCTAATCTGTAATTTATTCGAGGCTGAAATGCGTCAAATATCAGTTGGCTTAAAGCCAGTATTAATGACATGTGTAACGCGTTCTGAAATTTTCACACGAAACTACATCTGCCGTTTGCTAACTCATTCTTCTTAGTCTTCATTCTAAATGAGGTTTTGAAAACATTAAACGTACGAGTTTTTAAACCTTGAGAGCAATTTCACAAACTTGCACCTGATCTGTCATTGGTGCAGCCAGGATTGTGAGCAGGAGATGCTCAAGAGAAACGTCGCCATGTTCAAAGCGGGGCCTTGAAGCAACTAGCGTCTCGTGGCAATTGAGTTGCTACGTCGGGCGTAAATTTGCACAAGGAATGTTTTACGTGTCCGATTGATACAGCAAAACAATGGACACCTCGTGTGTTTTCAGCCTATCTGTTTCAGAAGTAGTTCTAATGGTAAATTTTTAAAGAAATACGAGGAAGTACGAATAGGTTTTTTCCTTTCGACGTGTTTTTCTTTAGATTTAAGCTAAGACGGTAATCTAAAACGGGGTTGGGGAAATTTTGTAGCAGTGGCCAAGAACTATGTCCAGACACGGCACAGGGCGACGACCGCGTCTTAAGTTAATCAGTCGGGAGAAAATGAGGACAGCTCGCTGAATCACCCCATAGTTTAGGTTTCATTCAGTTCAAAAATTGTATCGAGCTCATACTAAAATTATATTTGCCTCTTTTTAATCTATTTTATTCATATTAGCCCCTACACGCGCAACGTACGATGACTGTTGACGGAAGTGCAACACCTTTTTGTCGAAAGCAAGCGCGGCTTGGGATTTGCTCACACGTGGATGCAGGAGAGGCATCACAGTTCATTGAAGTCGGCGTCTTAAGAGGCCGTGCAGTCGTGCTGTAGGTTCCTTGCATGCGTTGTGCTGTAGGGATTATGCAGATACCTGGTATGTATGTATTGTGCTGTAGGGATTTACAAGCTGAAAGTGTTTGATCTGATATTCTGTTTAAGAATTTTTTAATCTTATTTCCTTAGAGTTGTGAGCTCTGGGCTTCAAATAAAATGACTTTGAAAAATGGTCAAGACAAGAAGTACGAAAACATTGCAATTTTTAGCGTTGGTGTTGTATTTTTACTTGACTGCTCATTGTTCGCATGTGCTTATTTTTTAAGTGTTTCCCAATTGAAATATCATTAACATCACGCGACTGTGACGCGATATTTTGTAGTAAAGATGTGAAGTGTGTATGATGAATGTCTCAATTTGTTGTGCAGCAACATTTGTACAAAAATACTTGCTCCACAGAGCTTGACTGGTCGAATCGTTTTCTCGCTCCAAATGTAGTTAGTTGTTTCATTGCTTCTTGGACAAATTTCTTCATTAAACTTTGTACATAAAGCTATTCATCAGTTGTTTTATTTTCTCTCAATGATTCTTACTAGTTTTAAAAAAATTGAAAATATTTCAAATCTACAGCGTTTGAAAAAGTTCTTGAGTGGAAAAAAGTGGTGTACCTTCATAAGTAGTTGCTCTGTTAGTAGTTGCTCTGTTAGTAGTTGCTCTGTTAGTAGTTGCTCTGTCAGCTCGTCGAGAAAAGAGCAATTTTATCTTGATGTCGACTTGGCTTTTCAGTCACCCAAGTTTATTTTCTTCTATCCTCTTCAAAGTTTTTCTTGCGTCAACTCCGAAGAAAAGAGGAAGCTTACGACATTAGTTTCATTTCTGCCTTGCGCTGCCTTTTCCTAACACCGGAAAAGGTTGCTTTCTAGCAGGAGCTCACGCAGCCATTCTAGCCAGCTGTAGCTGGTTGGGCCCACACACTATAAATTCTGCTCTCATTCATTCAATTGGCTCAAACTGCTGAACGCATTCTTGAATAATTTGTTGTGATCGTGCACGTTAAGTTTTCATAAAGTTACAAATGAATTCTACGCTAATTTTGGTAGAGTTCATAGGGCGTTTAAGTTCATTAGTGCTTCAGTTTTCTTAAAACTAATTAGGAGGTGAGGCACGAGCTCATCACACAATATATCACATCAAGCAGGTTAGCCTTGAACAACCCACCCACGCGTGGTAGGAGTTTGCTTGAAGACTTGGCTCACTTTACCGTAGCTTCAAGACCGCTGAGCTGCCGCATGTTTGCCGGCGCTTGAACAAAGTTCTGCAGTTGTGCTCGAGTCACAAGTAGTGAAGGTCATCTTGAATAAAGAACTCGGTGAATAATTAGCTTTGCCTAGTCATGTTGCATTATTTCGCCCCGCTCTGTGTTGACAGCAATGGTTGTAATAATGAAGCAATGTATGATACATCTTGAACTAGATTGGTCTCGAATATTGATGCAATCAAATCAGGGCTAAATGGTTAAAGTGATTGAGAGACTTTGAAAGGGAGGGGCTAGTTAATGATGGTTAGCGGGCTAACTTTTACTACGACGGGAAAGTTCATCACTCCATGCCCTAGCAAGTTCTTCATGATCATGGAGCATCGGAGATGCTTGGTCAGCCTGAACACGTGGTCTCTTTCAGCTCACACATGCGAGGGCTCTTTTCTTCTGAGCCTCCGATGGGTTATACAAAAAAGGTAAATTTGCATAACATAAAACGAATAGAACTTGGTGCTCAGGAAAAATCGTACTTTAAACAGCGGCAGCCGGGAGTTAGAACTGTTTGTTTGTAGCGTTTGCGGTGCATTGCGGCTTGTACGGCGCAGTGCGAACAGTACACTGAGTGGTTCGAGCAACGTTCATTTACGATAACAAATTGAGAACGAGGTGAACGTTCTGAGAACAATTAGAACGAGGTGAACACTCTGAGAACAATTAGAACGAGGTGAACGTTCTGAGAACAATTAGAACGAGGTGAACACTCTGAGAACAATTAGAACGAGGTGAACGTTCTGAGAACAATTAGAACGAGGTGAACGCTTGGAAGAACAAGACCAAGGTAATCAGAAAAGTAATGTGAAAATAGAGACGGAAATATTAGTGTCGAGCGAACGTCATGTGAAGACACGAGACAATCTCCCCTCAAAATAGTGTATGCCAGTTACAAGCTTATGAATTACTGGAAATTTATATTCATTGGCAGACTATCAACTTCTTATTTAAAGTAAATTTGCGTGAAAAATTATTTTTGGAATAATTTAGAATAGAAGTATGTAATTTATCATAAAATACCTTCAGTGTGTGATAGAAAGTAACTTGATGGATAAGATAAGACAAATTGCATTTGATCTTCCAATTCATTACTGAGTTAACACGTCAGGGTTGCACGTCAGGGTTACACGTCAGTGTTGCACGTCAGGGTTGCACGTCAGGGTTGCACGTCAGGAGATTTTGTGATCTGCCGTGTGTTGTGATGCTCACAGTTGTCACAGCCACAAACTTGTCTTATTGAAGAAATAATTACAACTTCAAGTCTGCAATGATTGCAACATCAGTTAAAACAATAGAATTCAAGCTAACAACAAGTACCTGGCGTGCAGGACCAATAGCGTTGCTCCCACGTAGCTGTCATGGTTGTCTTCTTGAAATTGTGTCATCTTTTGTAAAGATCTTCCTTAATAACTTAACTACTCAAGTCTTCTCTAACTTGCATGGCTGCAAGCTAATTGTTTTGTTTCACTTTGTGGTAATTATGGTCACCAACTTAATTAAACTGGCGATTATGATCACCAACTTAATTATACTGGCGATTATGATCAACTTAATTATACTGGTGTATATGGTCACCAACTTAATTATACTGGCGATTATGGTCACTAACTTTAAACCCACTGGGACGGGTGTGCTGGGAGAGACAGGTGTGCTGGGAGAGACAGGTGTGCTGGGAGAGACAGGTGTGCTGGGAGAGACAGGTGTGCTGGGAGAGACAGGTGTGCTGGGAGAGACAGGTGTGCTGGGAGAGACAGGGGGGATGAGGATGGAGTTTAAGGCTCAATTTTGTTACCACTGAAAAATTCGATCATCGTATGCTATTCAACTCTACACAGTACAGACAAAGTGTCTATCGTTGCAGTGCAGATGCTGTTGCGTCTATACAGCCTCTCAAGATGTAGCGTTGCAGTTCTTGTGTTCGGGTTCTGCTTCACGCTGCGCTGCAGCTTCCCGTGTGTCTTTGTGACTTCGACCTCACGGCAGGTGGAAGTCATCGGTTGTTGCTGGGGGTACTAATTGGGCTAGAAGTCTTTGTGCCTTACGATCGGAAAAATTAAAAATTAAAAATTCAGAATGCCTGTTTGATGCAGGACCAAACAAAAACGTGCCAAACAAAAACAGTATCTGAAAACCTGCTTTTGAAAATTGTCCGTTAGTGCTTTGCATGTGTTTACTCGGGTGGTGTAAGTAATGCTTTTGTATTTATTGAGTCGTAACCTTCCTTTGATGGTGCAGAAGTTGCGTCTTGTATAGCTACTGCAACCAAACTTCATCGTTCTGGTCATGATCAACGGCTAAAGCTCTTAAAAATCATGGAAAATACAACGAACCCATCCATAATGTTTTTAAATGTACAACCATATTTTTATGATTTTTCTTCGTGCACAATTTAATGGAAAAAATTGTATAATGTTGTGCTTGTAGTTCATATTCATGAGGTTAACATTTACTGAACGTCAGTAACTCGCCGTTGTCAGCGTCCCTAATAATTATCATAATAGTGTTTTTGATTTTAATAATTATAGTGGGAGATATTTATCCACATCTACGTATATAACAGTAGCATGCCCAGAGAACGGCACTGAAGAAATGTTGCTTGAACGTATTTTTGGAACTGCGCTTCTCGGGAAGATGTGGCATTTGTGAACTTCAGTGTGGGAAATGCACTCAGTGTCTGAAATCGTGCGTGCAGCTCGGAAGGAACTGGCTGCTATGCACCACACAATAACTAACAGGTGTTGCAGGAGACTGTTTGGGTTTAGATGTGTACTTAGGTAAGTAGGTCTTACTTCGTCTTTTTTTTACGATTTTCACTCCTCTGGGAGGTGCCTGCGTTCTGCACAATCAACCTCCTGCACGAGCATTTGCAAGACTTTATTTAATTCATTCTTAAATTTTCTCTTCTACTGGGATGCTTTCAGCTACAGTTAGAACTCTTTGAGAGATCTGATCAATCAAACTTGGACATAATCTTGAGTATTTCCTGGTCATTGAAATCAGCACGGAGATAGGGGGAGGAGAACGCTGGTACATCACGGCCAAAGTCAGTAAAATGCAAGCTACCAACCACCACACGTGCGCTACTCATACCCTTGTTCTGTGTAGACATCACGTTTGTGTGACGTGACGTTGGTAAAAGTTAACCCCTGGCAGTGTTCGACTTCGTCACAAATTTTAAATTACGAAGTGTAGTTCAATAGAATCTTAGCAATGAGGTTCTGGTAAGTCTTGTGTGCTGCATAATTTTGTGTACTTAGCAGTCACTGCGACAACGTCTTTGAGGAACTGACTTGGCTAAAATTCTCAGCAGATCAGTTTAGACGAGCATTTGTAGCAAAAAAATCTAACTAACATATTGCACATGAGTGTTTAAAGTATAGAAAATTTATGCTGACATGATTAAATTTCTTTGGTGGAGGAGAATGGTGGGTGCAAATTAAAATCAATTGCTATGAAGCACTGACGAACTTCAAAAATTGTGGCTGAAGTAAATTGTCGCGTTAATTGTGACTTCAGCGCTCCATACGCACCAAAACGGCTCAGGTTTTTCATGAGAAGCCTGCTGAGTGTCGAATGGTTGCAATTTCATATCTTCTTATTACAATGAAGCGCTTAACTGTGATGCAATTGTCATGGAATTTGGACCATAGCTGAATGAGGATATTTTGAACGTCTGTTGGTGCTGCTAGCTTTGTTCATAGAAAGTCGAGAGAAGTTTATGATCTGGACTGCGTGATTCTGAGTTAATCGCGCCGAGGGTTCTGTATTGATTTGGGAGGTTATCTTGTGCTTTTAAATTGGACGTAATATTACCTTCAGTCACAGAATTACATGAAAACTTCAATGTCCTCAATAATGAAGTGCTGACATTTACCAGAATGTTCCTGCTAAATGCTGCCATGTTTCTTGATGCAAAATGTAATGGAGGTAAAGTCTTAGCACTGGAATACGACGCATGTTCTGAGGGCTACGCGAGCGCAAAGGTCTGTCACTGCTGAAGCAATTGCTTGCATTGTTGAACAATGGGTCGATTGTCCATTTGAAACCATTCAGGAAATTTACAAAACTAGTCTACGTAGAATTGAAGCTGCCATGCAAGTTAATGAGGGAGCCAAAACATATAAAGAAAATATTATGCTTGTTAGAGCTCACATTTTGTGCAACCCTTGTATTTGTGGCTAGCAATAAGGAAATATTTACAGAAGTGGATAAGGTGTTTTTCAATTATGTTTGCTGTAAGATATTACTAAGAACTTAAGCCAGCAACTTTTGAACTTCTCATTCAAATGACTATACATCACGTGTACTTATTTCAGGTGTTAATATTATTCGACGAAAAGATCCAAGTCTGTTGATGATAACTCTGAGAGGGGAAAAGATTTTGAACAAGTGAATAACAAACACAATTGATCATGCCGGTCCTGGACAATACGTCGACGACTGATACGACGGACGTTGCCAAAAGCACGAGAAAAACTAAAAAAAACCTTGCGGGAGCAGAAAAACAGTGGTTAGTCGAATCTTCAAATACAAAGAATAATAGAAAATTGAAGGGAAACAATAATAAGAACAGACGCGACGATTTGTCCACGTCTCCAAGTCAGGACAGCTTCGTTCAGTCTGCTGCATTTCCTGACGAGGTCTTGGCTAAGGGGGCAATTAACGTGAAGCCAAGCACGACTGTGGCTTCCTCTGCACGACAGAAGCTCAAATCTCAGGCCTCATCCAACGGCACTGACTCGATTGACGCTCCTTCCTCCAAGCATGTACGGCAAGAGACGTCAGTTGCTGGGCCGACGATGCCAAGTGTTTCTGTGCATGGAAATTTGCGGAAACAAGTCACCAGTAATTCAGGTGTGGGCTCGTTTAAGTCGAATGAAGTTTTGAATCAAAGTAAAACTTCAAAATCAACTTGTTTTTCTTCTGACATCATGCAAAAGCCTCCCAAGCGACAACAAAAAAGGACGAAATTTGCGATCACTGGTGAAAAAACAAGTTCAACTTCAGTTAAATCGGGGGACGAAAAATCATTCACCTCTAAGACTAGACATCAACAATCCGCCAACGAGAAGAATGGATACCAAAATTCATCCACTACACAGAATGAAAACCAATATTCGTCCACTACACAGAATGAAAATCAAAATTCGTCCAATACACAGAATGAAAACCAAAATTTATCGATCTCTAAGACTAAACTCAAGAAGTCAAAGTCTTCGTCAAGAGTAGCTCATGAGGCAGTCGTCGCTGCTGGAGTGACCAAGTTGCTCAGTTCTGTGGGCTCTGATGAAGGCATCACCTCCTCCTCTTCTTCCTCCTTTTCCTCCTCCTCTTCTTCCTCCTCTTCCTCTTCCTTGAAGGTCTGCCAAACCAAGAAGCGCAAGATTACTTCTGTAGGTGAGGAAAGATGTTCCAAGTCCCGTGATAGGGACATTAACAATTCTGATTTACCACTTTGCAAAAGTTTAGCACCGTCTTGTAATTTTGTTTCCTCTTTCATAAGGCAACCACTTATTGGTGAAATTTTAAAAATCCTGGGAAGACATTTGATTCCTTTAGCGTTCGGTTACTTTTGCCACTCTTCAGGTGAGACTTACGTGCCTTTGTGTCTACTGAGCCGCAGGCAGCGTACAACCAAACTACCTGCCTGCATGGCGTCCAAGTCTGCCTCCATGGCGCCCAAGTCTGCCTCCACGGCGCCCAAGTCTGCCTCCACGGCGCCCAAGTCTGCCTCCATGGCGCCCAAGTCTGCCTCCATGGCGCCCAAGTCTGCCTCCATGGCGCCCAAGTCTGCCTCCATGGCGCCCAAGTCTGCCTCCATGGCGCCCAAGTCTGCCTCC
>VCRD01008314.1:4553-16876 GCA_006783055.1 Trinorchestia longiramus
ACGTCAGCAGCCAGTGACGGGCGGCACTGCCATTGTGCCACACAAAACACGCTCAAATTGACGGCATTCTTGCGAGATGAGCTCTTCGAACAATCGAGTCCTCGATATTCCTTTCCGCTACCCGCTCGTCCCTCCCTATTCTTGAATTAATTATCAGTGTATTACCTTGAACATCGCTTGTATGGCTATTGTATTTCCCTGTATTTGTAGTAATTTTCCTTAGCCATCTTTTTGCGCTACAATATTGCTCTTCGTTGCTCACTGTTCGTTTACTCAATATTGGTTATCATGCTTATTTATTGTCGTGTTCGCTGTTGTCCTCATCGTTCTGATCCTCGCTCACCCAGCAGCGCACCGTCTAGTCGTCGCATCAGTGGTTAACGTAATTTCGAAATCGAGTCATAAGCTTGTGTCATCGTGCTTTTTAATACACTAAAATAAATGAAAAATTTGGAATTAGCTTAAAATTTGATGATAGAAATATGAAAATGAAAGAAATAGTCATATTTTTGAATCAAATAGAAGTAGCTGTCAGTGCCTCTATCAGTACCTATTCAAACGAAGACATAAGTTTTGTACTTTATTATCTAGCGTGGTCGTGTGATAAACAAAAATTAGCTCAAACACAGACAGTCTGAAAATTTTCCACGGAATATCGATGTACTTAAATTTTTTAATTTCTGGGTCACGAACGAAAGGAGCAAACAAGAGAAGGATTAACGGTCACACAATAGCAAGAATTTATACACCTATGAAAACAGAGAGCAGAGGAGTAATTTATGTTATTGAATTGTGAACTTTTTAATTTAAGTAAAATTTACTATCCTTTTTTTTACCGTTTTAGTGAATGATCTCTAGCTTAAATTCAAGTCTCAAGTCCACTAACAACGTGGAGATTTCTGACATAATATGAGAAAAATTCTCAAAAATTTAATAATAGCTTTTTATTTTCGAGTTCAACGAAATTAGAAATAAGCTTCTGGGTTACAAGAGAACTAACAATCCAGGAAGAGAGTCCATTACTTGATGCAGGCTGGTATGGAGGAGCGTTCACAAGTAGAGTAGTTCTAATAGCTGATAAATCAATGAACAACGATGATGAGAACTGAGCATGACGCATGGCACACACTCTAGCTGCGACCTACGCCTGTGTTTCATCGTTCATGTCACTCCAACGCATTCCTCTTCTCGGGAGTGAATTTTATCGACGGAGGAGAACACAAAAAAGTTATCTAATTGATTATGAGATCATGACTTTCCACCTACAATAAGTTTCTATGGTTTAAGAGCAATTGATGAGTTATATTCATGATGCTACAGTATAAAACGAATTGTTTATCTAATTATCGTTTCAATTATGTGTGAAGAAAGACTGAATTGCAACTTGGGCAATACATTGGGTTAACAACAATTGTCAGATATACAATAATTTAAGGAATATATCACTAAAAATTGATTACTGCTATGACGGCGAAATAAATAAATATGTAAAAAAATTAGAACAAAGTTCTGGTGTCTCAATCGCCAATCTCAGCCGAACCTTCATTGTCATGCTGGCGTTGACTTCTGCATGTACTTTATTAGAAATTCTGTATTTGAATTTGATGAAACTCGTAGAGGTGCTTGTAGTTTTCTTCCTTTAATTCAACATTCGCATTGTTGCCTTGTTTAATGTAATAGTTGATTGTCATGAACATTGATGCTGCATGAGGATATATGTTCATATAATGTATGAGAATTTGAAGAAGGCTAGAAAATAATTTTAAGGAACTTTCGCTGACGTATTCAGACCAGTCTGGCAATACGCAACTTATGTTGCATGAACATTTGGAAAATTTCAGTCAACTTTTAAAACTGATTCACATTTTTTTTAGCTGAAGAACTGTGTCAGACAAGCAAATCAGAAAACCTCTATGGAATAAATAACACAGACTCAAGAAATCATCCCCTAATTGACTTTTCTTCAGCTTTAATCGAGAGAATTATGATAATGATGACCTTAAAATACATTACAATTATGAATTATGATGACCTTAAAATACATTACAAGCATTATTACTGCTGGACTTTACTTAAGACGGCATGGGACTTGGATAGCAATCCAAGAATAGACGAAACTGCTCGTTTCTGTTGCCATATTTTATTCTATACTAGTAGTTAAAGTTCGGTTTGCAAGAAAATTAATTGCTTACAAAAACTGTTCTATGTCCACTGTGAAGTTTCTCGCACGGTTCACAGTCTTGTTTCAAATCCAGTTTTTCTTGCATTCTCGGGAGGTGGACAATTGTAGATTGCTCTCCTGAGTACAGCTGTATAGGTTCATTTCAGAGTTGTGGCAAGCTCTGAATATTTTGTCAGAGTTGTGGCCTGTTCTGAACACTTTCTCAGAGTTGTGGCATGCTCTGAACACCTTGTCAGAGTTGTGGCCTGTTTTGAACACTTTCTCAGAGTTGTGGCATGCCCTGAACACCTTGTCAGAGTTGTGGCATGCTCTGAACACCTTGTCAGAGTTGTGGCATGCTCTGAACACCTTGTCAGAGTTGTGGCATGCTCCGTACACTTTGTCAGAGTTGTGGCTAAGCACCCCAGTGCTGAGTCACCTCCATGTTAGTGAAGCCTAGCTCGCACAATTAGCTTTTATTGATCACCGTATACCGCCTTTGTTCTTGAGTGACCTAGACGGAAGAGCTTCAGCTACTAGTTGGCCTCTTTTTAAGTTACCTACTTACGAAAATAGTCTTATATGAGGGCAGAATTGAACGTGTCTTAGAGGTAGATGGTGGTTATTTTAACTCTCCGTGAACTAGACTAGAGACACACACTGTAAATGATGGCAGCCCACTGACTGAACGTATACTTAGAAGTAATTACCTTTTAAACCAGAAAACTACGAACACATTTAGTTTTTTGTAATAATCTATACCACGAAGGAAAAACTTTAATTTTTCGAATATTGTTCGTGATAAATTTTTGAGTATCATAATTTTAAGCAGAAATATTGAGCTGGTTTCAGTTTCATCGTTACGCAGAAAGCCAAATGGCAATTCACCGCTCGTAGGGCATAAAGGGAGTGATTACTGGCCCAATTAATGATCGATAAAGCACCAGTCGGTCAATAAGTGGTCGATAAAGCGCTAGTCAGTCCATAAGTGGTCGATAAAGCGCTGGTCGGTCCATAAGTGGTCGATAAAGCGATGGTCGCCAATAAGCGATCGATAAAGCGCTGGTCGGTCAATAAGTGGTCGATAAAACGCCAGTCGGTCCATAAGTGGTCAATAAAGCGCTGGTCGGTCAATAAGTGATTGATAAAGCGCTGGTCGGTCCATAAGTGGTCGATAAAGCGCTGGTCAGTCCATAAGTGATCGATAAAGCGCTGGTCGGTCCATAAGTGGTCGATAAAGCGCTGGTCGGTCAATAAGTGATCGATAAAGTGCTAGTCGGTCCATAAGTGGTCGATAAAGCGCTGGTCGCTCCATAAGTGATCGCTAAAGCGCTGGTCGCTCCATAAGTGGTCGATAAAGCGCTGGTCGCTCCATAAGTGATCGATAAAGCGCTGGTCGGTCAATAAATGGTCAATAAAGCGTTAGTTGGTCAGAGTCTTCCGTCAATTATCTTGACTAAATTACAATGAACGAATTCAGCACGCCCTCGTTAAGATAAGTTAATTAAGTAATTTTGGAACTGCAGCTACTAAATATTATAAAGTTGTTTGTGGGCCAGCTTGCTCTAAATATCATCTTGAAATGATTTTAATCAAGAAGTTTCACCCTTTCCAACCAGCGATGATATAAATATCTCCTCATTTCAAGGCAAATCTTTATGCAATAAATTGAATTTTCCTTGCAAAATCCTTATGATACAAAGATTGTTTTCAAACTGAGTGCGTGTTGTGTGCATTAGGTGTGCTGTGTGCATTAGGTGTTGTGTGCACTATGTGTTGTGTGCACCATGCGTTATGTGCACTATGTGTTGTGTGCACTATGTGTTGTGTGCACTATGCGTAGTGTGCACTATCTGTTGTGTGCACTATGCGCTGTGTGCACTATGTGTTGTGTGCACTATGTGTTTTGTGCACTATGCGTTGTGTGCACTAGTTGTTGTGTGCGCTAGGTGTGTTGTGTGCACTAGTTGTTGTGTGCGCTAGGTGTGTTGTGTGCACTAGTTGTTGTGTGCGCTAGGTGTGTAAAAGGCTTGATGATAAACCTTCAAATTTGATGGAAATAAGAGTTTCGGGAGAAATCGAATTCTCAAAAAAGTTTTTGTGTCAAAGTTTTTTCCTTATGTCATAACTCTTAAATTTTCTGTACGATCAAAATCTATTAGCGCTGGTAATTACGAAATGAATCTTTTCCTAATCTTTTAAATGATCATGTAATTACATAAAGCTCATTTTCGAACACTGGCTTTCACATTCATGTTGTTCAGAGACCAGTATCAAAATGAATCATCGCTGATGTTAAATGATTTTTAAAAAAGCAAAAGGAAGTGAAGTTAAACAAATTTTGAAATCATGGAATGACAAGCACGCTTTTCAAGTTTGTCAAGTCCAGCTGTCTTTATTTTTATCAATTGTAGGTCAATTTTAATGCATGTATGTACATGATCAACACAACCACCTAACAACCCTAATTTACCTGCCTTGTTTGCCTCTATGCCGACCAGAATTACTAGTACGTCATTAGACGAGGCGTGGCGGACGGAAGGACGTGCATCACACTGCCAAGTTTCCGGAACTGCGGACGGACACTGAACTTTGTGGCTCTCAACCGAGCAGCGTCGCTTATGGGGCGTTACAAATATTGTGCTGATTAGAGAATAAAATTTCGGACTTCTCTCAAAGTTAAGATGCTCCTATGAGATCTGTCCATTTTTGTACTGACTATTTTAAAGAATCATGGCGCAGATGCTAATATTAATCCCATTATATAATACACAATTTGTTGCTTGCTTGCTTACTTGGCCCGTCTCTCTGTCACACTCTTAAGGATTTAGAAAGGGGAAAATTCGTTTCTGAATAACAAGATGAGATATCATGAAATTTCATCCTTAAATTATGATAACAAATATAGTTTCTGGAATATATACTCGAAAATCGAAATACTGCATTAAAGTTTTTGATCCTATCGTATTTAAGCTATTTCGGATATTTTTCTAGCCGAATTTTTTTCTTAGCAGCTGAAATTTCGCGCGGAGTAGAGGCCAAATATTCCGAGTAGAGGCCCCTGGTTGGGTCACTGCAGGTAGTCACGATACGGAACCCAGTGCTGGGTCATTAAAATTTTTTGTTCCCTTGCGAGATTGGGGAAGCATTTGTTTAAAAAGTAGCATAGATACAGTTTTCTTCTGTTTAATAACTGCATGTTCTACTTCAAACTATGCTATTGGACCAGCACCTTTATATCGACTGCCTCATCCAACGGACACACCGTGAGTCTCTGAAAACAATTCTTCGCTTCAAAAAGTAGCTCGGTACTATTTGATTTTATAATATTCCTCTTGAGCGTGGTACATGAATTGTTGCATCTTTCATTGAGTTCTCGATCCTGTTGTGCATAAGCTATTTCGCATATTTTTTGCCAGGAAGTGCTATGAGTTTCGCTTGCCCTTCTGCTTTAGCAATTTGCTGGAAAAATGCTTTCCTCAACAAAAAGTCAACTACCTGCCAGAGCCTAAAATAATAAACAGAATATAATTTTTCTCAACGACAAGATGCTCCTGAACGGCCTTAATGTCGTAGAACGGGAATGACGTATCATCTACATGAATGTTTTTGGATACAAATTGAATCTCAAAAATTCATTAGAACAATGGAAGAAACACCAGAAGGAAGGAAACGCAGACTAGCATGTGAGAGAAAAAGAAGGCAAAGATCTCAGCAACGTACCAGCGATACGGCCAATGTTCGAGCCATGGATGCTAAGCTCAAGAGGAGAGCTATCTCTCAAAAAAACTTACCAAGAAAGCGAGGCAAAGATGGACCGTGATCGTGAAAAAAGCGTCTAAAGAAGCAAACTTAGTCGAAAGAAAGCAGAGAAGAGTGAAGAAAGATGGATAGTGCAAGAAAAGCTGAAGTATGCGCTGCGATGTCACAGGAAGAACTAGAAGAAAGGAGGAGATTAGAAAGGGAAAGAGTTGCGGAAAGGACAGCCACCATGTCGCAAGAAGACTTGAACGAAAGAAGAAAAATTGAACTAAAAGTTTTGTGGGAAGGACAACTATATCGCAAGCAGACTTGCACGAAGGGAGAAGAATATTATTGAAATTGTTGGTCATTGGCGAGCACCACTGAAGTAGTGTCACTGAATCCCTGCCATTTTTGACGGCTGGGTACACTAGTATAATAATGCACAGTTTGTTGCTTGCTTGCTTGTTTAGTCCGTCTCTCTGTAACGCTCGTAAGGATTTAGATAGGAGTAAATTCGGCAGGGTATACATGCATTGTAAGCGTCGGATTGTGGATACCAAAGGCACATCCTTCAATGTGAAACTCTTTCGCAAAGCTTGCGCCCACTGGCAAATCAAAAGAAAAAATTTAAGAAAAAAACACGTGAATTTTAACGTGTGGATCTATTAGTTACTGCAAAGCCTACTACTTCAACTTCATTTCGTGGTCACGGAATTTATTGCAGTTATGATAGAAGTATGGAATAGAATTTTTGTCTCAAGTAAGCGATAGGCTTCCAGTACGCAGAAATTTGACGAATTTTTTGTTGTTAAATAAATACTATGCTTTAATGCGACTTACAGTTGGATTAAAAAAACAAAAGTGAACTTTTACGCATATCATCATGCCTCCCCAATACATCGGGGCAGAATTGCACTATATAACAATACACAGTTTGTTGTTTGCACGCTTGGTCCGTCTCTCTGCTACGCTCATAAAGATTTAGATAGGAGGAAATTCGGTAGGGTGTACATGTATTGTAAGCATTGTATTGTGGATACAAAAGGCACGTCCTTCAATGTGGAAACTCCTTCGCAAAGCCCGCGTCCACTGGCAAATCAAACAAAATAATTCAGTAAAAAACGCGTGAATTTTCACGTGTGGGTTTGCTGGTGCTAGCAGATTGGCTGGTGGGTCGCAGACTGTTTGTTCAACAGAAACACTGGAAACAGACAAAGAGGTTAGGTGTCAGTGGTTGCGTGCGTCAACACGAACACTGTGTGCAATTTGAGCTTCCTAGTAGTTGTGTGTAGAGCACCTGTGATTTTGTATGATTTTTCAACGTCTCGTGTCGTTTTCATACTTATGTGTGCTATAACTTATTGGTAACTTACTACTTTAATGCTAAATCAATGTATATGTAAACGAGGATACAGTGTAAATTCTAGAATAGTAAAGGTAGACTTTGTATACATTCAAAGCATAAAATTTTATTATTTTAGGATATGGTCCGAAAAGTTACAAAATTAATAAATTTCCTATGATAAGATGTCTTCTGGTCATGAATCCAAGAAATAAAATGAATCCAATCCAGAAGTTTCGGCACAATTGTTTGAATTTCATACCCATTGTATGACAAATGTTTTTAGCGTACTGTTTTTTGTAGGTTTTATTAGTGAACCGATGTCAGGTTTTGAGAATTTTTTTCAGTGAAGACTCTTAAATGGTAACCTATTAAATTCATTTTAACTCGAGAAGGCATTAAAAACAAACAGAAATTATTTAGAAATTCGATAAATACATTACTCACAATGAAGATACTGCCGTGATGCGCTTTCCTTTCACAATTGACTGATGGGTTTAACCAAATTTCAATTACTTCACTTCTAACTCCAGCCAACTCTTCCTTTCTTTCAACTACATTAACTTAGAATTTTTACGGAGCGACTTGCAACAACCAACTTTGTCGGACGCCAGCGGCGGACTGGAAGCGGAGTTGGAATCGCTGGACTTGCTGCTGGAATTTCACCAATTCCAGGAGGTGACCTGTGCTCTGGAATGCAGGTCATCTGCAGGTCATCTGCAGGTCATCAGGAGGTCATCTGCAGGACATCAGCAGGTCGTCTGCAGGTCATCAGCAGGTCATCAGCAGGTCATCAGCAGGTCATCAGCAGGTCGTCTGCAGGTCATCAGCAGGTCATCAGCAGGTCATCTGCAGGTCATCAGCAGGTCATCTGCAGGTCATCTGCAGGTTGCATAGACTTGCCACATTGTGCTTTTGAGGTCAAATTCTTTGGTCTCATTAATAAGGTGGGTGTTTGAAAAAAATACTCTGATAAATTTTAGAGTAGGTTTTAAAACGTTTTAGTGATTGAATTTTGTGCACTAAAACAATCTTCATAGCAAGAACTTAAGTAAAAATAATGATAAAAATCTTTGCATCAGCGAGTAAAGCAAAATGTAATTCCAGGAACTACTCATTTTTTTGGTTGGATATTTCTTTTTATGATTAGAGATCATATGTTGAATACCTGTCATGACTTACAACACCTTAGATCATATGACATCTTGTCATCAAGGCTCGTTATTTAACTGCAATAAGATGAAGCAAAATTTGTAGAGTGTAGGATTGTGTGGGTACTTCGAAAATAGATCACTGGGAGATGTCTTAGCTTGGTTGACCTGAGAAGCCTTGGCTTGGTTGACGTGAAAAGCCTTGGCTTGGTTGACGTGAAAAGCCTTGGTTTGGTTGACGTGAAAAGCCTTGGCTTGGTTGACGTGAAAAGCCTTGGTTTGGTTGACGTGAAAAGCCTTGGTTTGGTTGACCTGAGAAGCCTTGGTTTGGTTGACGTGAAAAACCTTGGTTTGGTTGACCTGAGAAGCCCGTCGCTATTCTTCAGACTCTCAGCTGTATGAGAGCTTCAGGTGTTGTTAAAAATCAGTTAACTCAAAAATGTGTCCAGCTGGAAGCACATAATGTCAAAAATTTGTAAATCTTGTCAATATCAGATGCTATTGAAATAACATATCGTCAAAATTAGGAATTAGAATAATTAAAATAATAATTGAAAATAATGAATAAATTGAGAATAATTATTACACCTTGTAATAATCAAAAAGTAAATTTTTTTAACGAGATGTGAGGGCGATGTTAAGTCCAAATTACACCTGAACGATTTTGTTTAGTTTAGGAGCTAATGTATGACTGTAGACTCCAGTTCAATTTACGAGAATAAATAATCATAGTTCAATTTTTTTAGGAAATCATAAACTGTAGATTATTAATTAAAGTAATAGGTACTATGAAATCATAGCAGTGCTATTTATCAGTGCGAACATTTAAACAGGGAGTTGAAGACAAGTTCAGGGACATTTATTCGAACACCACTTTGCAAATTTTCAATGGACATCCTGACAAAATTGAATTACTGCAAACAGATAGCAGAGGCAGTGTGTACAACTCAGAGCCACGTCACTAGCCTGGGTTGTGATGGTTATGACCTTCCCTAGCGTGGTTATGATGGTTATGACCTTCCCTAGCGTGGTTATGATGGTTATGGCCTTCCCTAGCGTGGTTATGATGGTTATGGTCCTCCCTAGCGTGGTTATGATGGTTATGGTTTTCCCCAGTCTAAGTTATGATGATTATGGTATCCCTAGCAGGGTTGCCAGAAGGTTTTCGTGAATGGTAACAAATTCTCATCTCAAAAGGTAACAAATTGGATCAAAAAGTAACAAAATCTAAAAATCTTCGAATAAATATTTTAATATTAAAGGAAGTGTTTACTACCCTTTCAAAAAGTAGCTCCTTCTTCAGTACTACTCTACAAGTCCTCTTGCGTCATTAATCTGATTAATTCTTGAGAAGGCTGCCATTTCGTGCAGTTAGTGCCACTAAGTAAACTTTTAGAGTATAGAAGCGCGTTTAAAGTTTCAGTTTGAAACAAAGACCTGTTTTTGCGTTTAATATTATTTAAAAGTGAAAATATGCTTTCGGCACAGGCTGAAGAATGAAGCAACGCAAGTAGGCTTATCATTGACTTTGATAATAGCGGATATCGAAGTCCATCACCGCACTTTTCTTTTGAAACAGTGTACCAGAACTTTTCAGGTTCCATGTCAGTTATACAGTTTGTGTCCTCCAAGGTGAGCTCTTGCCACTCGGTATTCAACATTTCGTACTATTCTTCAAAAACGATGTTAGGAAATTTTAAGGCAAGAGGAATGATAGAGCCAGGTTTTCCCACATTAATGTTGGCGGAGTAAATAGCCTCCAGCAATTCCAAGTTTTTAAGCATATCATTCGACAAAAAACGGTTGAACATTTCTTTCATTAATCGAACATAGAAATTCATGATGTTCACTCGAAATTGCTTCAGGCCCTTGTCAGAATTTTTTTCAGAATTCTCGCAATAAACAGCTTCTACTTTGGCTCCATGGTAAATTTCATCAATTGGAAGCTAGACCGAAGGATCATTAACAGTAATTGCTGCTAGATCCTTATTCTTAATCATTTCTCGTTTCACAAAGTAACTCAGGATAGTTTTTACAGAAATATTTTACAGAAATATAACTCTTCAGTTTGTGTAGTTGAAAGGTCTCAGTTTGAAATTCAAGGTTTATCTTATGACATTGGGTAATATGAAGGCCAAGAATGAATAGTACATCTTATTTTGTGGATTCTGCAATTGTTCTAATATTGCTGCAGCAAATTATTGCAAATTTTAAATGGTAACAACATTTGTCGAAGTAATAACAAAAGTAACAAGTTGATATGTAAGCAAAAAGTAACACTTTTGTTACCAAAGTAACAATTCTGGCAACCCTGATCCCTAGCGCGGTGCGGTTAAGATGGTTATGATCCTCCCTAGCCTGAGTTATGATGATTATGGCCCTTCCTAGTTTATATCCTTCTTTATTGCCCAATAGCTTCTTTCCCAAAACCCAAGCATAACAATATTTCTCTCTTGCAATATTCACTCTCCTAACCTTCCAGTAGCTACAGTTCATGTTTTACAATTACTGGCCAAGCCCAAACATAAGTTTTCCCGACGGGTGCTGCAGCCCCGTTGCAGCTCTTTTTTATTCTTATTTTACTCCCCTTCCCTCACTCTTTCTTCCCCCGCATTTGATTCTGTATAACTTGTAAATATCTTATTCTGCTATTATATTACTTTGTCAGTTTAACATCTTAATTTAGTGCTCTTCTTTCTATTAAAATTTTACTGTTTCCATTTTCTTACTTTTCATTTTATGTTGCTGGTGTAGCATCATTCTGCTGATCTCCTTTTTATGTATACACGGTGTTTCATAAAACGCGTCGAGTTTGAAAGATGGTTAATTAGAACGAATATTCACAAGCATGTTCATGTTTTGCATATTTTCTAATGAGTTATTTTTCCCGTTCAGGTATGGGACACACTGTCGGCCACATATCTACCTAATTTGAGTTTACACACATTACTGCACTCTTTGAAATTCTCGATAACTCTCACACAGAGGTGGCACTCGATGCGTTCGACCACACACTTGATATCAGCCTCGAGTTCAGGAATTATCTTTGCTGGGATACTCCGGTAATTCCACATGCCATCATGAGATGAAATTACAAGAGGTGAAATTGCAAGACCTTGGTAACCGTCACTGAAGATGATTTCCTTTGCAAAATTTTCGTCTCCTACAAGTCTCTCCACAACCCGGTCAGGAAAATGCTTCCATCATCAGTGGTCGAGTGGCTGAAAATGCTGGCTAATTTGAAATCGATAATAAACTGTATGAAGTTCTTTATGTCGCATTCGATCTAATGAAGTGGTTCGGATGCCCAACAGTTGCAGACGTCGGCGAATTGATTTTCTCAGGCTCAGAGCGACACTGTTTCACACAACAGCAGTTTTTGTTCTGTCGGGCGAGAACGATTCCGCCAAGGCAATTAGTCTGTTGCAACTGAACTAATTGTTTCAAAGTTTGTCATTAGTCTGTGCACCATAAATTCATTGGATGCTTAATTTTTCTCAAAATGGTAAGGTGTTTAAATAGTTTTCGTAACCCTTTTTTCATTTTGGTGGAATGTCTACATTTTGAGAACGCGTTGCTTAAATGGAAACTGCTTCATGACACACTGGACGTAAGTATTCTAAAAAATCAAACATAAAACTACCTATCAGAGTGAAGAGAGCAAACATGATGAAAGCCTGTCTTCAAACTTCAAAACAAGGGAGTGTCGCCCAATTCATATTCAACGTACTTTANGAGAGCTTTGTGTGGGTACTTCTAAAATAGATCACTGGGAACTGTCTTAGCTTGGTTGACCTGAGAAGCCTTGACTTGGTTGACCTGAAAAGCCTTGGCTTGGTTGACCTGAAAAGCCTTGGCTTGGTTGACCTGAAAAGCCTTGGCTTGGTTGACCTGAGAAGCCTTGGCTTGGTTGACCTGAGAAGTC
>VCRD01008315.1:0-17994 GCA_006783055.1 Trinorchestia longiramus
GTGGACTCCATTGAGTGGACTCCATTGAGTGGACTCCATTGAGTGGACTCCATTGAGTGGACTCCATGGAGTGGACTTGATTGAGTGGACTTGATTGAGTGGACTTGATTGAGTGGACTTCATGCCCTCGAAACATTAATCTTAAAAGAGAGTGCCAGTTAGTACTTTGTGAGTCAGAGGGCTGTTTGTCAATGGCCTGTTTGTCAGAGAGTTATTAGTAAGCAATAAAAATTCACTAAAAAATCCTTAAACTTTTACGTGTGTCTTCTAGTATAAGTATAATTTCAAGCTCAGCAGTCGTTTCTTTCATTTTTCATTGCCCATACAAATTCTTCCATTCAGGCATTCATATACGTAAAAGTTTGCTTCATTTTAAATAATGCTTTACAGAGATCATAACTGGCTGTCGTTATTAGCAGCAGAAAAAGAAAAATGAGTGAAAGACAAATTAAAATTTGAAAGTTCAAACAAGCATTGCATTCAGATCCATGCTACTCATGTACACGTGAATGAACTCGAGTTTTCACGTTCAGAAGCCTAGCATGACCTCTCTCTCAGCTCTCACTGACCTCAGCACCCTAGCATGACCTCTCTCTGAACTCACTGACCTCAGCACCCTAGCATGACCTCTCTCTGAACTCACTGACCTCAGCACCCTAGCATGACCTCTGTCTCAGCTCTCACTGACCTCAGCACCCTAGCATGACCTCTCTCTGAACTCACTGACCTCAGCACCCTAGCATGACCTCTCTCTCAGCTCTCACTCTCCTCAGCACTCTAGCATGACCTCTCTCTCAGCTCTCACTCTCCTCAGCACCCTAGCATGACCTCTCTCAGCTCTCATGCTCCTCAGCACCCTAGCATGACCTTTTTCTCAGCTCTCACGCTCCTCAGAAGCACAGAATGAATTTAGAACGTCGTCGAATAAATTTAAAATGAAGGCGTCTCAGAGACAGGCACGACGCACGCAAACAAATCACAAGAAATAAAATGAAAAAAATTCTTTGACTTGTCCGCAGTTCTTTAATTAACTATCGTTCTTTTAATAAAAACAAACACTCACTAAATCCTCAGCATGAATTACGTCAATGAAAAGGCCCGCTAATTATAGAAACTTCAATTACCCAAATCTACTTTATTATCGTGATTGTGTTATGCGCCCACCAGGCTGACACGAGGTGCTCGTGCCCACGTCTTGGAGCACGTGAGGCAAATAGCGTTGTGCACGTTGAAAAAAACACGTACAATACAAAGAAAAGGTCACTGGGCACGTAGCACGTACCAGTGGAAAATGAACATGAGACGTACCAGTGACAGTTGAACGTGACGCGTACCAGTGGAAGATGAACGTGACACGTACCAGTGGAAGATGAACGTGACGCGTACCAGTGACAGTTGAACGTGACGCGAACCAGTGACAGTTGAACGTGACACGTACCAGTGACCCTCACCCCTCACTTTCAGAGGGCCCTCAAACCTCACTTTCTGAGGGCCCTCGCAAGCAGTAATGTTTGATGCAGTGAACCAAGGAGCAGTCATGTTTAGTGCAGTGAACCAAGGAACAGTGATATCTGGTGCAGTGAACCAGGGAGCAGTCATGTTTAGTGCAGTGACCCAAGGAACAGTGATATCTGGTGCAGTGAACCAGGGAGCAGTCATGTTTAGTGCAGTGAACCAAGGAACAGTGATATCTGGTGCAGTGAACCAGGGAGCAGTCATGTTTAGTGCAGTGACCCAAGGAACAGTGATATCTGGTGCAGTCAGTAAACCAGGGAGCAGTCATGTTTAGTGCAGTGACCCAAGGAACAGTGATATCTGGTGCAGTCAGTAAACCAGGGAGCAGTCATGTTTAGTGCAGTGAACCAGAGAGCAGTCTTATTTAATGCAGTGAACCAGGGAACAGTGATATCTGGTGTAGTGAACCAGTTCTTCGTATCGGAAAAACACATTCATCCACTTCACACTTCAATAGAGTACGCTACATTGATTAGCATAATCCCTAGTACTTTAAAGCAGATTCGACTTCATAACTCACTCAACTATGGAAATGATAAACGAATACTAGTGATAAGAGTTCAGCTGCCGAGTATCTAAAAACAAAAAAGACACGTGTAGCTATAATTCAGCATGCAAAAGGAAAAAACGTCGCAGAAAGGGAGGAAAAGATTCAGAAAGGCTTGGGGAAAACATTGAAGAGGGACAGGAGAAAAGATGTTGAGAAAAGAGAGCTGGGGGATGTAGCAGAAAAAGAAGGGAATAGACGTCTCGTTCTGCCAGTGCCATTATCCAAGTTGAAGTGTAAGAGAGCGAGCAAGATTATCGTTACACCGTAAATAAGATTAGTGAACAGCTCTGTAATTGGCGTGGCCGAGCCACACTCCATCTGAACATACAAGATCTGGTGCAGCAGAGACGATTTGTGTGCCTCCAGCGGCTGCGTTTATTATGAAGCCAACGCCATGTTGGTGTGATCATTATGAAGCCAACGCCATGTTGGTGTGATCATTATGAAGCCAACGCCATGTTGGTGTGATCATTATGAAGCCAACGCCACGTTGGTGTGATCATTATGAAGCCAACGCCATGTTGGTGTGATCATTATGAAGCCAACGCCATGTTGGTGTGATCATAACGAAGCCAACGCCACGTTGGTGTCATCATTATGAAGCCCAAATTAATTTTCGATCTTCAGAATTCGGTTTCGTATAAAATCATTATTCCACAAAAAAATGATTATATGCCTCTTATCTATGTTTAAAAGCCCCTCACAAGAAAAATAATTTATTGACACAACACATTAAAATACGCAGCTAGATTTGCTGGACTATACGGCCAATGTTAAAGAATTAATTAACCACTTCTGATGCTGAAAATACGTTTGAATTTACGTCAACATAGAGTTAATTGAAAACTCCTGGCACTGATAATACGCCCAAAGTCACGTCAAAATATAAATAATTGTTACAGAAATGTGGCATCTCAATTCTATCTCTTAGGAAAAATCTGTAAGTCAACCGTGTTCGTATGAGCAACTGATTTATTTTATTAGAAAATATGACATGCTGGATGAAGCTGTTAATTTTTTAGTAGTTCTTGAAGCTATTCAGATTTACTTTGCCTTCTGTCACCTCCTGCTTTGCCTTCACGACACTCACTTGCAAGACTGTGTTTGCTGCACAAGAATTCGATGTTCAGCGTCAATTCCACGGTCATCATAACCTTCAGAAGTGCATAACTTCTAGGTGTACGTAGAAAGATATCTTACGTGAACATACGTATCGTGTGTTCAGCAAAAGAGAAATTGTAATAGTTTCTTTATTAAGACAGAGTATCTCTTAATTAAATAATGTTAATAACGTCATTACTGAAGTTCATTGAGTCGAACATAAATTGTACGATAAGAAAGTATAGGGATTTAAACTTCGAACAGTTTTAGAATATGTAATCAAGCCTTTTCGTGGCCACTAATCTTTAGGCCATACAGAAGTTAGCTATCATAAAAAATCTTGTGTATGTAATTTTATGTATATATATATATATATATATATATATATATATATATATATATATATATATATATATATATATGCATATATACACAAATATATATGTATATATGCATAACTAATATGCATGCCGAATGATGCTGTGCCATGGTTTTCTGAAGCACTGAATAAGTGATATACAAAAGTTTGGTGTGAAATTCTCGTAACTAACTGACGACGAGAATGACAACCACGACACGATGACGACGACGACAACCACGAGCACGACAACCACTACCACGACAACCACGACCACGACAACCACTACCACGACAACCACGACCACGACAACCACGACCACGATCACGACAACCACGACCACGACAACCACTACCACGACAACCACGACCACGACAACCACGACGACAACAACCACGCCGACGACAACCACGACTATGACAACCACGACTATGACAACCACGACGACAACAACCACGATGACAACAACCACGCCGACGACAACCACGACTATGACAACCACGACTATGACAACCACGACTATGACAACCACGACTACGACAACAACCACGACGATGACAACCACGACTACGACAACCACGACGACAACAACCACGACGATGACAACCACAAACAATCCCGTAGCTGTTTGTTTAAGATTTTCTCAAGGAATGCATTTATGAGTGATAGAATGTTCAATATGACATTGCAGTCTCTACATTGTATTATAGTATAAATTATCTGAAATTCTAATATTTTACGCCCTCGGCAATATATTTTTCAGTAATATAGCAGCTAAGCATTTCGAAGATATGGTATTTTTTAATTCAAACTATAATGTTCAAAAATCCTTGCAAATCACATTAGTTTCTTGATTCCAGTGATCAGAAGACACAAACACACTTCACTTTACTGGCGAGTGACTTCAAGACACAAACACACTTCACTTTACTGGCGAGTGACTTCAAGACACAAACACACTTCACTTTACTAGCGAGTGACTTCAAGACACAAACACACTTCACTTTACTAGCGAGTGACTTCAAGACACAAACACACTTCACTTTACTAGCGAGTGACTTCAAGACACAAACACACTTCACTTTACTAGCGAGTGACTTCAAGACACAAACACACTTCACTTTACTAGTGACTGACTTCAAGACACAAACACACTTCACTTTACTAGCGAGTGACTTCAAGACACAAACACACTTCACTTTACTAGCGAGTGACTTCAAGACACAAACACACTTCACTTTACTAGCGAGTGACTTCAAGACACAAACACACTTCACTTTACTAGCGAGTGACTTCAAGACACAAACATACTTCACTTTACTTTATTTGGGAGACTAGGGGATAAAACAGAGCTCAGTTAGATCCGGGGCGGCATCCGACATGAAAGGCAGCGTGAGCGGCAGGACTCAGCCGTTGTTCATGAGTCACGCACCCAGCGAGATATTATGGAGCTTTAGGTCTCCTTGAGCTGAGGCGCAGCCCCGTTACTCCCTGGGATGCCCCAAGAGGGCCCCAAATGAGCCTCTGCCCCCGGACTTCCTTCCTTCACCGCCTCCCACGAAGTCCGTGGCTCTAAGGAGGCCCAGAGTAAAGGAATCGTATGACGTGGTTGAGCGAGAGCTGTCTAGTTGAAGTGCAGAGTAAGACAAGCAGTAGCGGTGGTGTATGTAGATGTTGCAGTTGTTGCACGTTCAAAAAAAAACCTTTACAATTTTCGAGAGTCACAGAATTTATACGCAAAAGCGCCTGTTTGGGCTCTTGATATCTTTCTCATTGGTGTCCATGTTTTCTTACCAAGACAACGCCAAATTCTTTTATCTCCCTTTTACCTTGTGGCCCTCCAACCTCCACCACCACCTGTTTTGATTTACTGTTAAAATATCCGCGGACAGGACGAAGAAAATTGAAAAGTCCATCTGGGTGCAGACACAGCAGAATGAACCAAAAGCTTAAAAAAGCGTCGTAAATCCAGTAGGAACTTGAAAGGACTTGAATGAGCTTCTAGTCTGCAGGTGCTATGGCCTCTGACAAACATGTGCGACTACAGAATGTCAACTCCGTCCATTTGAGGCTGTCGAGCACAATCTTCACTGTTTGAATAGTATAGTTTCGTTGCATGTGCCTCTAGATAAGCTTGACTCTCTTTCAGTGAACAACTCTTAAACAAAGGCTGAGCAAACACAGCAGCAGCAGAGGCCAGCATTCAGATTCAAAAGAGCTACAGACGCGGACTTTCAGTAGCAATAATACATGGTGTCAATTCTGAACATAGGACAACCAGTCACAATTTTATTCATACCAACGAACTTAATACTTGGAAAAGCAACTTAAAACGGGAATTTCTCATCTGATAAAATTGACTTCGGACGAAGTCTTTTGACGATGTTGATGGCGGTAGCTCAATGGCTGCAAGTTTAGGTCTGCCTGTGTTTGGTTGTCCAAGACCTAGGGTCATTTTTTCTGAGCATATCTCAATCCTTCTCTTAGAAACTCAAAGTGGAGGTGGAACAAAAACATTCAGTAGCGGTCCTTCGTTAGCGATTGACCAACAGCTATTTCTTTTCTCCCAGAACTGAGGGCAATTCATTCATTGAGGGTCTCTCAAGTTTACATACTTCCTAATGCACGTATAAAATAGACAGTGTATTTCCCTCTCTGTGTGGGTCCGTTCCATTACTTCCTATCTATTATTGAAGAAAATTATTAAACTGAAATCAGAACGGGTATGGCTGTATTATGAGCATTGAATTGTTGATACCAAAGGCACCGGGTTACTATGAAATACGCCATTTTTTCCTGTTATTCGACTTCTTCTCCTACACGGCCATGATATTGGAAGATGAGGTACAGAATGGAAGTTCTGTATACATATATTCAGGAAAAATATTCAGGTTTTGATAGTACTAAGGCTAGAACTGTAAAATGTATTTCATTTCATAAATCCTTGATATTATCCCATTTAAACCGTACTATTCGCACGGGTACTATCTCGGCCATGCTATCGGTGGATAAGATTGAGAATGGAATTTCTACATACATTCACGAAAAATATTTATGTAAAACATAATAACTCGTCATAAATCTTTAATATTTTTGTCTTTATAATAATTGCAAATTGGTCTAATCTTGAGAGTGGAATTTTCACGGAAACTATCTAGTTACTATTATAATGATTCCTTGAATTTTTAATCTGAAAAGGAAAGTATTTGGTTGGTCTTTTGCATTGCACAGGAAATCTTCAAAATGCATTAGTAGAGTAGTTAACATAATTCGTTACAAATTATTCAAAAATTTGCAATTCTACAACACCTACGTACTACTTCTCAACATTTAATAAAGTAGCTTTTAGTCAAACTTAATAATAGCCAGTAGAAATGTTGCACTCTGGAGAATTGAAAGGTTTGTCTACGTCAGTCTGTCTGCTCACTTTTAGATCAAAGTCTTGCCTGGTAAATTATCACCGCAGTGAAAAGACAGATACGTTAAAAGTTAATTATTGGTCTCCATCTGTGTTATCTTTTACAGTCCTTCTCCATTCTAAATCAAAAAGTGTGTATGTCACGCGGCTGTGTTACTCTGTAGAAATATGAACGAGAATAACTCACCACGCGTGGATTTCTACTGAAGATATTATAATCTCTGTTTCCCTCAAGTATTAGTTCATCAGACAACCAACGACAAAACGCAGTTCTCATCCCGTAAGACCCATTGACTTTAGCAGATGAGCAGTTACAGGAAAGTCACACAATACGCCGCCGAGCCACATAGCGAAAAAACAAGTCACAAAATAATATAAATCATAAATATATAATAACACCTAGCAATATATAAACATACCTGTAATAAATACCTAGCAGGGCCCTGCCTGGGGAGCTAGGGCCGGTACACCACCACCAGCGTGTTGCAGGTGCCTCATGTCGACTCCTTAAAAGAAGAACTTTTGAGTGGACGGCACCGGTCAAACTGCTTCGTCACGCTCGTGTCTGCAAGTGTCGGCAAGAGGAAAGCATTACATTTTGGTCCATATTAGGAGCTCAGAAGCTTATTGGAGCCGCTAAGCAAGCGACCAGCGCAGACGGCTTAATTCTCTGCGCAAATTTGTGGTAAGCTGCAAAACATGGCTCCTAGCAGACGACTGGACAGTTTTTTAGAATGTGTTGTTTCAGCTGAGGTGTATGGAATATCTCTTTCATGTGAACATTGTGAGATTACTGGCTTGGTGGAGGAACATCTTATTTTTATACCTTCCAGATAATAAATATTATTCCTTTTACCGAAATTTTGAGGGATGTTTTACCTCATCTACATAAAATTGATTGATTGATTTCATCCACAGCTCTTGAAGCATGACATTTCACCTGAACTTTGCCGATTGTTTAACTTGTAGTATTTTTTAAACTGTCAACGTGTCTATCAGGAAAAGATGTCAGAAATTTATTTGACCACAGATCTCGTTTGCCCATTTATGAGGGAGACGAAACAGAGACAAAGACAGAAACATAGACAAAAACAGAGACAGAGAAACAGAAAAAAGACTCAACACAGCCAGACAGCTTGTTTTACTGAAAGCATTAGATTTTAAAATGAACGAATTTAAACTAGGAACTTAACAATAGCAATGACAAAATGAATACATATTGCATGAAAACGAATAAATCTTGTACTGTATGTGTGGAATGACCGAAAAATGCTATTCTCTTGGAGCAGAAAATAAAATCAGTTATTAACTTGCATACGAAAGGACAATCACCTGCTGAATGGTTTAATTTCGAGCTAGTTTGTGAAGAAATTAGAAATCAAGTCTAGAAATCCAATCCAATTTCTAGAAGAAATTGAAAATGGCGTCAAGAAATCCAATACAATTTCTAGAAGAAATTGGAAGTGACGTCTAGAAATTCAATACAATTTCTACAAGAAATTGGAAATGAAGTCTAGAAATTCAATCCAATTTCTAGAAGAAATTGGAAATGGTATCTAGAAATCCAATCCAATTTCTAGAAGAAATTGGAAATAACGTCTAGAAATCCAATCCAATTTCTTGACGAAATTGAAAAGGGCGTCAAGAAATTCAATCCAAGAAGAAATTGAAAATGGCGTCAAGAAATCCAATCCAAGAAGAAATTGAAAATGGCGTCAAGAAATCCAATCCAAGAAGGAAATGGAAATGGCGTCTAAAGGCTGCTGCTACCGCCACACTCCCAGCATTGCAGGGGCGGCAGTGATGAAAGTAGACCAATTAGCAAAGCTGCTCAACAAACGAGCTTTGGACTTATCAAGTTTATGAATGTAGCTCGCATTGCAGATGAAAAACGCTCTCGGCTCTGCGATAGCGGCTGATTTGAATGTTAATTACTGAGTACACTAAGGCTCGCTTAGAAATTCCTGTTCACTGCATCAAACTTGTGCAGGATAAACCTTGCAGCTTATTAGGCGGTGTGTCGGTTACTAGCTTACTTTGTAGGCTTCGGATGAAATGAATTTCCTTAGAAAGTAACAGTAATTCCACTATATAATAATATACAGTCTGTTGCTTCCTTGGTCCATCTCTCTGTCACACTCGTAAGGATTTAGATAGGAGGAAATTCGGTAGAGTATGCATGTATTGTAAGCATTGTATTGTGGATACCAAAGGCACATCCTTCAATGTGGAAACTCCTTCGCAAAACCCGCGTCCACTGGCAGACCAATCGAAAAAATTCAGTAAAAAAAAACCACTTGAATTTTCACTTGTCGGTCGACTATTTTGACCATAAAAATAAGAATTCTGACTTGCAGCTGAAATATGAGGGAAATATGGCGTAATGAAAATTTCTTGTTGTGGGAAAACTGAACAACAGTTCCTGCAATAGCGTTACCAATCAAAAGGTCAGTATTTTAAAAAATAAATTTCTTTAAATTCCAAAGAAAGCGTACCGATAGCGATAAGACTTGCTTCTGATTAACTGCATCGCTCACAACATCCAGCCATTGATAAGTCTGTTATTTTGAAGTTTTTCACGTGCTTTTAAAGAATGCACCGTGTTTCTATCATGAAGCAACACTTCACTAACATTATCTGGCAGTTTGAATGACGTATATTGACGTGAAGCCAATTCTTAGATGAGCCAACGTACGAACACAGGCAGGATGGATGAACGTTTGGTCTTTTATTTGAAGTGTTCTTAACATCTCATCAAGTATCCAAGCTACGGTGCCGAGCAAAATATCCAGCCAGGATAAAGCACCAGGTATAATGCTATTAATAAATATTCTCTCTAATGTTTCCCATAGTACGTGACACCAAAAACAGACATACACATATCCATTATATAATAATACACAGTTTGTTGCTTGCTTGGTCCGTCTCTCTGTGACGCTCTTAAGGATTTAGATAGGAGGAAATTCGGTAGGGTATACATGTATTGTAAGCATTGTATTGTCCTTCGTAAATCCCGCGTCCACTGGCAAATCAAGCGAAATAATTCTGTAAAAAAAACACGTGAATTTTCACGTGTGGGTCTACTAGTCTACATACAAGGGCTTGAAAGGTCAGAGAAATAAAGGGAGGTCAGAGAAGAAAATTGCTTTCTAATATAAAGTCACTTTTGACTGGAAGACTGAGAAAGTAGGAGATGAAATTTCTGGGAACTAGGAAATCATTTTTTGCAAGAAGAGCAAGGACTACTATAAACAGGACGTGCACGGCCGTATAGTGGACTACGCTAGCGGAGGCCATTGCATTCTTAGTAACATAACATTTTCTATTGGACAAATTGATAAAAAATTACTTCTTTCAAGCAATATAAAGGATAATAAGGTTTTACAGTGAATTTTAAATCGTTTAAAGCACTGTAATGCTTTGAAATACTAATTTTAGCCGGACTTGACATGTATTATTGTATGAGCTTAGTGGCCACTTTATAGAAAGCCGAGTTGCTGCAGTTTTAGACTTTACAAATTGTATTATAGTTAAACCTTCTCCAATGCAAACAACCAAACATACAAACATTCACACAATTAAACAAACAGACATAGAAGCAAAAACCTACCAAACTGTAGCGATTAGTCAGCCAACCTGGCTTTCTTTACAGAGGTCTGAAGAAGGACTACATTCTTCTGCATTCAGGCGAATCTGTACTTCATCTACCAAGAGAAACACATTCTTCTGCTGCAGTGTCTGGACTTTACCAAATGTTTTCCTCAGCACCTGGTCCTTGTCAATAGATGAAGTGATGTACTGCAGCTTGCGTTTGCATGGCAGCAACAAAAAGTCTCTGAGCTGTTCATAATTACACTTTGGGTATGAGTGAAGAGCAAAACAATAATCATTCATGGAAAATTGTTTCTGTAATAAAAGTTCCAACTAACGTGTCAAAAATATCAACTTTTTCTCCTTCTCAGTGTCGACACAAGCTGATGTGTGAGCTTGAAGAAAAGTGACAACATTTTGGATCGTTTTGTCAAACGGGATGTCGTAGTTCATTGCCAAGCGCACAGTTTCGTCGAACTGAGTATACGATCTCAAACCATTGTTGGGACAAAGCATCTTAAACAGTGGTACACTAACGGCGTTCTTGAACGCACTGAGCGTGAGTGGAAAACACAAAGTGGGCTTGTTTTCGACAATCACAGACAGGCTGCACTCACTGAAGTTGTCGATCATTAACAAACACACAAGCCTTTCTTTCGATCTTGAAATAATCAAGTTCTTGTACTGCTTCTGCAGGTTACGTTCAGGTTTGAAAGCATCAAATGAAGTAATCTTATCCTTTTGAAGAAAATACCTCAGTTGCTGGTTTTCCACTTTCGCCGGGCGAGGTGCAGGTTTTGGAGATGGCAGACATGAAGCAGGCACTTTGAAAATACTGGGAGGGATTCCAGGTCGCATAGAACCACCACGCAACTTGATCAAAGGTGGGTCAGCACCCCAGTGTATCTCATAAATGAAAAACTTGTCTGGATTAACAACAAAGTTTTCACGAGGTAGAAGAACATCAAGCCACTTCTGTCTCTCAGACTGCTCTTTCGGCAGGCGAAACACGCGGCGCCTGTTCTCCTTATTGTAATTACCACGACAGTTCACAACCCCACACTTGTTTGGCATTTTTAATGCATATAATTAGCAATAAACTTTGTAAACAAACAATATCCACTTAGAAATGCAGCAATGTGCTTCGAAACAAACAACAATGTCCGATTCAAACCGAGCGACAGACTACGACAATGTTCGCACTGTGCCACCGTGGTCGAGTGGTCTACGGCCCGTGTTCTGTATCGGGTCTCTGCTTCATGTAGAAAGACCGCGGGTTCGAACCCGGCCATGGACACGAGTTGTTTCTCGTACGCCGCGCCGTGCACTCAACCCGCTAAGCACTCAACAGTACCCATGAAGACGCCCATCAACCTCTCGGGATCGTCGCATGGAGCTCACCATCACCCTTACTCTTAGAATGTTAATCTTAAGAATTTGAAAAACCAATGTACTAATGTCTATGTACTGTGAACTCGATTGGAAATAAAGATTGTTTGTTTTTGACAGTTGGTGACTATCTGAGCTCAGTGAACTGGCCTCAGCTAACGTAGTCCACTATATGACCGTGTACATCCTGTTTATAGTAGTTCTTGATGGAGAGGCAAGAAATTACGGCCTCTTTTATTCAAAAGAATATTGAACACGTGAGAGCCATAGCACAAGATTACACAACTGCCGGGAGAATTTAAATGGCTCCTGATCCAAGGCTTATGTCAAGCAACTAGTGAAAACAAAACAGTGAGTGAATGAATGAATAGTTGAAATTCTCGCCTTATGTCCTTCAGGTATTTGATCCAGAGCTCAATGTCTGTGGCAAATAAATTTATTCCATTTGCCAGAAGAGTTTGTTTAGTTCATACTAAACAAACAGTTTAGTATGAACTCTACATGGAGAGTTGCTGGCTTAGCTGACCATACGAGAAGACGAAATAAGAAACGTGTGGGAAAAGTTCAGAATTTTTCTACGTTCGTGTTTAATTCGGGTGCACTTTTTGACATTCGAATTCAGAATTCCTGAGCTATTATTTCGCAGTAAATAATATGTACATTAGTTTATTCCATGTCATTTGCTTCTAGATTTTCAAATTAATACATTCTTAAACTAAAACGTTAACTTATGCTGCACATGACTTTGGTATTTCAAGTTTGATTTAACTTATTCCCCTAATTTTTAATTTCAAGATATCTTTTGTAAAACTTTGCGGATTAAAATACGTAAAATAAAATAGTGGCACACTAATTTGTGTTGATATATAATTACTTGGCATTTACCCCCTGCATCAGGAAGATAACAGATTTACAGAAGGTGTTTATGTTCGCAGAAGCTACCACGATGTTCCTTTAAAAACCAGTAAACACAGATTCTATTTCTGTGTTCCTTCATTCAGTCTACTTGCCTCTTGTCATGAACATTGAACCCTATTCCAGAGTCAAGCAAATGAATAAAGCTTCTAAATCATTAGGGTCGGCATCATGACACTAGAGGTGCCGCAAGTCACTGCAGATCATCGGATAAAAACACGAGTACTTCTGTGCAGACGTTCCGAAGAGATATCTTTGAATCACTGAACGAGGAGACATTATTCGTTCTTGCCTGATCACCCTACTGTACTGCACGTTCATGTATGAAGGCATAAGAACTGCACATGAGCAGTTTACTAGGGCAACAGAGAGCGGGGCCCTCTGAAGAGACTTGGGCCTCTTACCTTAGGTATGTTATCTAGGGCTGATAGCAGCGGTCGTACATCAACTGGCAAGTAGGCAAGCAATAATTTCGTCATGCTACAGCGCACTACCTCTAGAAGAAGCGTACTGGTGTAGAGGTCACATGTGCTAGTAAATGGCCGGTTCTTTCGAAACAATTTTAAATTTTTATGAAGTTTGTGTCTGATACCTGAAATTTCTCTTAAAGGTAGGGACTTCTAGAATCAACATTTCAGTCGTAGCGAGTTTCTGTTCAGTGCAGGGGACTGTGCGCTCGCCACGAAGTAAAGAAGACGTGCAGTTCAACAGTAGCTGTTAGGGAAAAGAGGAAGTAAACGAATATTTTAAACGTGAGGGTCCAGGAAGAGAGCTTTAGGTTCCCGTGTAATTTCAACCAAAAGTAACACCTGCTCTATTTGCCACCTGCTCTATTTGCCCCCTGCTCTATTTGCCCCCTGCTCTATTTGCCACCTGCTCTATTTGCCACCTGCTCTATTGGCCACCTGCTCTATTTCTTCAAGTTCCCATTAAATTCGTAATCAGTATTTACTGAGATTTTTATCCTTAAATTTATCTCTGTTTATGACCCTTCGCCCATATTTCCATAAATATTTTACAGGTTTTGACCAGTCGCGCGCAACTGGACACGAGGAACAAGCCACGTGTTACAGAGTGAAGAATTTACTAATTTTTTCATATATTTTTGCGTATTTTCACAGGTCAGCCAGAGGGAAAAACACAGCAACGCTCTCCTTGTGTAAAATTGCTAAGCCATCTGACAGCCTACAAACAAAATAAAAAATAATGAAATTTTTGCCAATCGTGGTATGATACATGTAAAGCAACCAAATTTATTGGCGGGGTTTTAAGCTTTTCCGCCAACGCGTTTACAACTACAGTAAAATTAAAGAGTTCTTTCAGTCACAAATTTCTTTACCTGCATTTCCTCAATCAATTTTTCATCGAAGTACAACACAAATAAGTCCGTCCATATTCAAGAACTACAACGACTCTTATGTATTCTATTTTCTATGAATTCACAAACTCATTAACGTTTTCCATTCACTGACACTGCCTCCTAACATCGTTCAAAATTTGAGCTCGTGTCCTTCTTGAAGTTCTCTTTGAGTGTCACCGTCGACTACGGTGAGGAATCACTCATTGATGTACCCTATTTTTTTAATATACCTAGAACCTAGGTACACACCGCAGAACCAGGAGTCTACGTTCTTGAGTTATGAGCTATTAGGCTCCTATATTCAAATTTCAGAATACCCTGTTCCTTCATAAACCTGGAACCTAATACAAACTGGAGTCTAGTTCTCGAGTTAGGAGCTATTACGCTCTTACAATTATGAACTTTAGAATACCCTGTTACTTAACACGTTAAGTGCGAAGTCACCCACCGGTCACTCAGGTACTCAAATTCGGTTCTGTAATTTTTTCAGAGCTTTCTAGGGGCTATGTGTACAAAGTAAAGATTTGCAACGGCTAGGCAATCGCAGGAAACGTGTTAATATATCTAGAACCTAGGTACAGACCGCTGAATCCGGAGTCTAGTTCGCGAGTAAAGATCTATTAGGATCTTACATTCATGAATTTTAGAATACCCTGTTCCTTCATATACCTGAAACCTAGGTACACACCGCTGAATCTGGATTCAGAAATTTTAGAATATCCTATTCCTTTATATACCTGAAACCTAGGGACACACCGCTGAATCCGAAGTCTACCTTCTTGAATTAGTAGCTGTTACGCTCCTACATTCATGAATTTTAAAGAAAAAGAAACATGGGAACTCAAGTGATGCAGGTTGGTTATCACAGGGTGGTCCCTGCGTCTCGTTAACGCTGGTGTAGCTGCAGTCCGACGCCTACACTGACCATCTCCGTCAGCAACCGAAGGCTTATCGTCGCACATTGAATTTACTGCAATTAAGGAAGAGTTATGGCCGAGTGTAAAAATACGAAATGGAAATGAGAAGCGAGACGCAGCGCCGGGACCTGACAGCTGAAAGGCTGCTGGCGTTGTAACGCTAATGCCCTTCTGAGGAGGGCTAACCAGGCCTCACCCCTCCCCTCAACCCCCTCATCCCCCCTCCAAGAGTCTTCCTGAGGGGGGCTAGCTAAACTCCATCCCCCCAGCGTCCTGGCGAGGGAAGACTATACAGACCTCACCGTCCCAGCGTCCTGGCGAGGGAAGACTATACAGACCTCACCGTCCCAGCGTCCTGATGAGGGAAGACTATACAGACCTCACCGTCCCAGTCCTGGCAAGGGAAGACTGTACAGACCTCACTTTCTTCTCTCCCTGAACTTCTCAAAAAAAATGTCATGTAATAGACATTAACACAGTGTAACAAGATATAAAAAGCAGAGATCTTAATATGACTAATTAAAACAACTAGCTTTCATTATTGGTTTTACAGATGATGATACCGAGACATTAAATACACTCTTTTAGTTAGTACCGAGCATCATGAGTAAGGAGGCAAAAAGCAAAAGAAAGCCGTAAAATTCGTGTGTCGGTGTAGACAATTAATAACTTGAAACATGACTTCATTTCTCATTATAAACGCTGGGTTTCATCAGTTTCTCGCACAAGAAGTATCATTCAGGGTGTGGCAACATAACTTCTTTTTTTGTAACTTTTTGAAAGACAAAAGAGGAAATTATGTTGCCGCACCTTGTGGAAAAGATCGTTGAGATACTCTGCCTTTTACTTTGGTAAGGACATGGTCAAGGCTCTTTCGACGCTGCTCTTATGATGGTAGATCTAAATGCTCCAGAAAATGTTTTCATTTCTTGTATGCAAAGCTTACTTCAGAGCTAAACAATTCTCACAACAACAAACTCATAAGCTAATGAAAAAAACAATTTCGTAGCCGAGCTCCAAACCGGAGTCGTGGAGGTGATCCGTAGAAGTGAATAAACAATTAGGTGGTTCATGTTGAAATCGGAGACTGATATCAGTAGAATCACGGATTTACCTTACAATCTGACAGCCATAATTTATTAAAATATTTTTCTCAATTACAATTCGGAAGAACTGAAGTCAGTATCGCTCATCGGAGAATTAGAAAAATAGGGGTCTGGAATACGATGTAAAAATCCCATAGACTCCAGCAAATTAAAATTCAACCAGGAAGACGTCAGAATAGTTCTTTTGATTGCATGTCCTCATGGAAACAAAAGGTTTTAGTTTTTTTTTTGAAGTTAAAACCCTGATAATCAAATTGGGTGCAAAGATTAGTTTTGAATCCCTGCGAGACATAATTGAAAAGAAAACGAGCCAAAGAGACAGAGTCCTCTGTATAAATATTTATATTCATAATTGCATTTGTAATAACTTTTTGAAATGGTAAAAATATTTTAGGGACACTCTGTATATCTCGAATGGGTGAGGCCGTTTATTGCAAAAGATAATAATCTTCATTTCATTTTCAGTAAATTTTCATTTGCGACGTCAAGCTGCACCTTGATCCAGCCTTAACTTTTCTACAGGGTCACCCATAAGTTACTCACCCTATTAAAAACGCTGTAACTATAAAACTAGTTAACAAGGATAAGTGTTAACTTTTGATATGTAATATACATACAGAAAAAATAGTTTTAAAAACCCCTCTTCAATATAAAAGTAACATCTCTGCCATTCCTAGCGTTCCTTATAGCGTTTTTAAAAAGGTGTAGTTTTTGATATCTCAAAGATTCATGAGAAAGCACATTTCAATTCGCACTTTCAGTTTTTTCAATTTCTATTCAATTTTTTCAGTGTTCGTGAGACCGGGCTGGTTTGCAGAACGCAAAGTAACCGTTGGGCGGATCTCCTTTTACTTATAAGGTAAGAACAAAATCGTGCTGCCGACCCAAGTGTTTATTTTGGTATCTGCCAGTGAAATACCTCCGGGCGCAAGCTCATTCTCATCCCGATTGCAGACTCGTGTTTAGTGTTATTCCTACGAGGCGTCTAAGAAGAGCTGGAATTTTAAATCGTCAGTGAATATTAAATAGAAATATCTTGCGGCGGCAGCGACTAATTCCCACGATTATGGAAGAGTTTTACTGCACGTGCGAGAGGCGGCATAAGGATTCACAACATGAGGAGCTTGGCATGATAAATAGAGAGAATATGGCTTTTAAAACTCCATGCAACAACAAATGTACCGAAGCAGGTTTCATTTTTAAGTACAGGGTGTCCATAAAGTCTCTTTACTATTTCAAAAATTTATTACAAAGCAATTGATAAGATATTTTACTCAGATTTGTTCTATTGTATTAAGTGTTTATTAAAGTTTTTAATTACATTTTGCATTTGTGTATTTCAGGGATCCTATTTGTGAAAGAGGTGCTGTTCAGACTTTATGAGAGACATTTACAAAAGACTATGGACGCCCTGTATATTGCAGAATAAACACACAAGGAGCCAAGAATTTCAATATCTAGGTTGTCTTCAGTTGCTTTAAAAAAAGCAATTGACTGCACATAGAATTATCAGTACATTGAATCCTACAGGGTGCAGCAATATAACTTCCTTTTTTTCTTAACTTTTTCGAAGGGAAAAAAAGGAAGTTATGTTGCCGCACCCTGTAGAATATTTTCTGCTGAATTCTCTACCCAGCAAAGACTTGGAGCATGGTGATGACTTGGAGCATGGTGATGACTTGGAGCATGGTGATGACTTGGAGCATGGTGATGACTTGGAGCATGGTGATGACTTGGAGCATGGTGATGACTGGGAGTATGGTGATGACTTGGA
>VCRD01008317.1:4451-17984 GCA_006783055.1 Trinorchestia longiramus
GTGTGCGTGTTGGTACAAGTCTTGTGTGTGTGTGTGTGTGCGTGTTGGTACAAGTCTTGTGTGTGTGTGCGTGTGTTGGTACAGGCCTTGTGTGTGCGTGTGTTGGTACAGGCCTTGTGTGTGTGCATGTGCGTGTTCGTTTAGAGATTTGTGTGTGTTAGCGCGTGCGTGTGACGCTTGTTGTTCAGATGCTGTGTAAGCATCTGGTGATCTAAGCACAATACTGTCAAACTGTGAAAACGGGACGCAATTTTGCATCTTTTTGTATGTTTTTGCTCGTTTAAAGCTCTGAGATTGTATGCCCAGGACAATTTAGTGGAGGTGGTCGAGCATCAAGCGCCTTCATCTTGTTCAATCAAAGGCTGTAGTGCTGCTCTCGTTCGCGCCTGACAGCTTTGAAGATGATCCTCATTTAGCAAGTCTGTGACGGCATGGAACGAGCAAAACAAGGCTGTTGTTCTCAGAAACTGGAAAAAGACGGAAACACAATTGTGTGCGCGAATGCCTTACGCTTTGCTTCGCTGCTGGAACACTGCTCCTTATTTTGCATCAAGATGTCCGGGTTACAAAGCTTTGTTTTAGTGACGTGCCACATGCTCTGCTTGTACAACAAAAATATGACAGGGAAACGAGGGTTCGGGTAATCCTGTTTTCATAATGTTTTGGTGCTTCAGAATGTGCGGTATGAATTGTTAGAAGCCATGAGAAATGGTTTTAATTCTGAGTAATGTATTTCAAGGCGAAGATGTAGCTTGCTCATCAGTGATAAGCCAAATGCTACTGACCTAATACTTTAGCAAGCCTCGTATCTTTTTCTTACTTTCGTTCAGTCAAATTTTTGTTTTGTATGTGCTAAGCGAATAAAACTTCAGTTTCGAGTAAAAAGTATCAATTATTTTTCATGTGAGTTAATTCTTTAAAGAACAAAACGCGAGCGCCGTGCTAGCAACCAAATTCATTTTCAAAATAATACTTCATGCTACAATGTTGTAATGGTCACCAGCTAAAATCTACATTAAAATTAATTAAACGCTAAAAGACCTGTACAGGCCTGATGTGGCAAAGTGTGATTTCTTGATCTTGCCGAAACTATTCAAAATGTTTTCGAGGCTTGAATTCAATTGTCTTCATAAGCGGAGCATAAATTTCTAGTCGATAGCTAATTCTACAGTTCAGTACAAGAATGTGCTTCTAGAAGTGACTTGATGCTTTAAAAAGTGGCTTGATGCTACCAGAAGTGGTCTGATGATTCTAAAAGTGGCTTGATGCTACCAGAAGTGGTCTGATGATTCTAAAAGTGGTTTGATGTTACCAGAAGTGGTCTGATGATTCTAAAAGTGGTTTGATGCTACCAGAAGTGGTCTGATGATTCTAAAAGTGGCTTGATGCTACCAGAAGTGGTCTGATGATTCTAAAAGTGATTTGATGCTACCAGAAGAGGTCTGATGATTCTAAAAGTGGCTTGATGCTACCAGAAGTGGTCTGATGATTCTAAAAGTGGCTTGATGCTACCTGAAGTGGTCTGATGATTCTAAAAGTAGCTTGATGCTACCTGAAGTGGTCTGATGATTCTAAAAGTGGTTTGATGCTACCAGAAGAGGTCTGATGATTCTAAAAGTGGCTTGATGCTACCAGAAGTCGTCTGATGATTCTAAAAGTGGCTTGATGCTACCAGAAGTGGTCTGATGATTCTAAAAGTGGCTTGATGCTACCAGAAGTGGTCTGATGATTCTAAAAGTGGCTTGATGCTACCAGAAGTGGTCTGATGATTCTAAAAGTGGCTTGATGCTACCTGAAGTGGTCTGATGATTCTAAAAGTGGCTTGATGCTACCTGAAGTGGTCTGATGATTCTAAAAGTGGTTTGATGCCACCAGAAGAGGTCTGATGATTCTAAAAGTGGCTTAATGCTACCAGAAGTGGTCTGATGATTCTAAAAGTGGCTTAATGCTACCAGAAGTGGTCTGATGATTCTAAAAGTGGCTTGATGCTACCAGAAGTGGTCTGATGATTCTAAAAGTGGTTTGATGCTTCCAGAAGTGGTCTGATGATTCTAAAAGTGGCTTGATGCTTCCAGGAGTAGTCTGATAATTTCAGAAGGGGTTTGATTCCTCGAAAAGTGCTCTGAGACTTTCATAAATGTACACTGGGGAGGAGAGTGCGCTGAAGGTGTTCAAGCAGTACAAAATGTATAGTTTTATCAAAAATTTTGAGCTTAAAGATCAGAGGTAGAGTTCAGTTTGCTCTAGTCATCATACATTGGGTACACAAAGTACCTAATACGTCACAAATGTAAACTACTCTCTGAGACTATATCATACTGAGATTACATCAAGTTTCCTATTTTCCCTTATGGCGCATGTATCATATGGGTAGAAGTTTAGGAGTGGTACAGGGCAGAAAACAACAGAGATTGGAACGCATTTTGCAGTGTTTCATTTTCGATTGAATTTCGGTTCGTTTTTTTGAGAAATTTGTCATAACCCAAAAGCTCTGCAACTCATTTTTGATGTATGTAAATACTTTATATATTACTACATTTCTTGACTTGTTAACGAACATCGCAAGAAGTAACATCACCGATTACTGACGCTTCATGTCAGAAATAATATCGCTCTGTGTTAATTGTGCTTGTGAACCTCACGAAACTGTGTAAATTTAGTTGACTTTTTTTGGGACTTTTATGTGAAATGTGCAGACGTATTGCTTTACTAGGCATGCTTGGCAAATGTGGAAAACCGCAGTTTTTATCACACCATTATGTTTTTTGCTACACCGGAGAGATGACGCTGCCTTGCAGGGAAGCAATTCAACGATGCTTCATAAGACACCAGGAAGTTCAACAGATCGCGGTTGATGACGATTCATAGAGCAATTGAATGAAAATATACCTAATAAACACATAAGTGGGTCGTTCATCATATTAGCGGTACGTGGACCACGTGCTTGTTCATTACAGCAGTTCACCTCGTCTGCCCTCCACTGCGCTGCCTCACGCACATCATTCATTTAACCTGTTAATCCGACGGACAGAGACCATTATTCACTTTGCTTTTATGGTTTCTGTGAAGCTCTTGAAACCTGAAGGCTTAATCCATAAGAAACGCTCATATTTCTCGCTGTCTTACTTCAACTGATTAGCATACACGACTCCCATGAGTTGATTTGCTAGCGCTAAAGGATATGTGTTATTTTTTCAGTATAATTATTCTATGTTAACTGTTCTATATCTGAGTGAAGAAACTGAAATTGTGTTTACATTAAGTATCGTTCCATAAAGTATAGATTAACGATAGTTAGAAATGCCACGCTGTTAAATTTTAGTTTAGGAATAGATGTTCGTGTTCTTTGCAATAAGCCAAGCGTAAAAATCGACAATAAAGCATTTCAAATAACTTTACAGTTGATCGGTTCTAGGATTTGTTGTTAAAATGTTATCGTGCCATAATTGTCATAAGTTCAGATCACAAAGATTGCTTCTCACTGATTTTTGATCAACTAGGTAGATAAGTACCTATTGTATGCTAGAAAATCAATCACTGCAAAATGATTGATTGCTCTTTTATACCACGGACCCCTTTTGAGTGCATTAAGAAATCAGCTCAGTAAATTTGTCTCGTAAATGTAACTGATTTTAAACAACTTTTCAAGCATTTTTTGCGGTCAGCGAGTGTCGAGATATTGAACCATTTATTCTATGCTCTAAATCATTTGCAGCTATAAATTTCACCTCAAAAAGTGCAAGACTTGCAATAAATTGTAGTTAACACAGTCTCTTCACTTGTGCACGTGTTTTTTCTCGGGTAAAAACCTTGAACAATCAAAAATACACTCGTTGCTTCAGAGGATTGAAAACCTTTTTCCTTGAGCTTCTAGTGGTTGCTTAGAGCACGTTAGAGGTGTTTTAAGCTGTTGGACTGTTTTGGCCAAGTTAGGGGTTGTTTTGAGCACGTTAGGAGCTGCTTGAGCACGTTAGAGGTTGCTTCGAGCACGTGAGGGGTTGTTTCGACCATATTAGGGGCTGTTTCGAACAAGTTAGGGGTTGTTTCGAGCACGTTCGAGGTTGCTTCCAGCACGTTAAGGGTTGTTTCGAGCACGCGAGGGACTGCTTTGACCAAGTTAAAGGTTGTTTAAAGCAAGTGAGGGGTTGTTTCTAGCACGTTAGAGGTTGCTTCGAGCACGTCGAAGGTTGCTTTGAGCAAGTTATGTTGCATTGGAATAACTTCCTGCTCCTACACGAGTGCAATTACTTTTATTCCTTACTTCCTCTATTGTCCTCCGGATTTCGTGTAGCTTTATCTTTACAGCTCCAAGTCCAGCATATGACTTTCATTACACCAACTTCTTCACGTTTGAAATAAACCCAACCAGTTTATATATTCCACCAACCCTGATCGAACCATTTTTAATTTAAGTGTTAGTACCATGTTCAAAATATGTTCCAAATTGAAGCAATTAGTTCTGACACCGAGTAGTAAAACAGTTTGCGTCAGTTGTTTTCAATTTCTCGTGAGAATTCCAGCAAAAACTGCGTTGTAGAAAATGGAATAAAGTTACGATAGCCATCCTTTGGTCAGCGAACACGGAGACGTTGTAAATTCAAGCCAGGACCTGACACCATGGTGGAAGCTTTTAAATATCCAGTACAAGGTTTCTGCGTGCCAGTGTAACTCTGTGTTGCACACTCGTGGTGGCAGTGTAACACTGTGTTGCACACTCGTGGTGGCAGTGTAACTCTGTGTTGCACACTCGTGGTGGCAGTGTAACTCTGTGTTGCACACTCGTGGTGCCAGTGTAACACTGTGTTGCACACTCGTGGTGCCAGTGTAACACTGTGTTGCACAAACATGTTCATTTCCTCACTTGTGGACGGGATGAAAAAATTGCTCATGAATTAGTTTCGCTTTCTGCTCAAAGGAAATTGTTTCATAAACTTTTAGATAGAATCTGTGTCATCAACTTCAAAGAGATATTGATGCTCTAGGCTCACAGTTAATATATTTCATTTAAAAAAATGTGCAATAGATCAATATCCTAACGTTTTTTGTTAATTTTGTATAAAAGTTACTTAATTAGAGATTAATAAATGAATGAAACAGAGCTCGACGCTGTTAGTAACTAACTCTTGGTATTTACGTTAACTCTCTAGTAGACTGTGTTCAAAGGTGTATTCGAGAGTGATTTAGTGCTAATCAAAATAAGTGAATTTTTATCTTAACATGAGGGGGAAAAGAGGAATATGTTGAATGCCTGTTCTTGTCAGTTTTGTGGTTGTTTAGTGCTTGATATTATCGATCTTTATTAGTATCCTCAGCGACTCACCGCAGAATCAACGATGCTTATTGCTAGCTTCTGTTGTGCGTACTTATTGCTATTGTAACTAGCAGTAGAATAGAATAGAATGAGGCTATAGGAACGAACCTTCTGGCCCATTCTTGGGTCGGATAATTACTTCGATAATTATTCGGTTGTTTACCCAAGTCCCATGCCATATTTCTAGCCGCGTCAACCATGTCGGCAGCGGGATTCGAACCCGGGTCTTTCCGCTCGCAAGCAGATTCGCTCACCAGTCGACCAAGCTGGTGATACTTCTTGTTTGAGGTTAATAAGCACAAGTATACTTGTAGTGCTTGTGTTGTTCAAGTGTTCGCTCTGCTGTTTGTTCGGAACAACTAACAATTCTCCTGCAAGAACTGTGTTATCACGAGTGGTTACAACTGATGGATCTCTGGCCGAAGTGAAGTGGTTGCGTCGAGGACACTTATGATATTTGTCCAATGAGGTTACCACTTGACCACAAAGACCTTAGGTACTCAACATCAGATGCATGTTGCCCACAGGCTGTGTTACCTTAAATAGTTCCGTGGAGAAAAAGGTTTCAACTTCGAAATTGATATTTAATGTAAAACTAAAAGCCTCTCGAGTTGTCATAATGCTTACACTTTTAAAGGCTCCTTCTCGACTTCAAGTAGAATTTATTTATTTTATATCTTTTAATACGGGCCAAATACTGTGACAACCTTTCTGAAATAATAAGTAATTTCTGATCGTTCATTGAAGTCATTTTTCATTTTTCCAAGAGAATAGAGTGCTTACGGCTTTTACTTGATTCTTCAGAGTTTGAAGTGATTCACCGTTAAGAGAAACAATCACTGAATTTTGGTAAGCATTTCGATTTTCGTTGGATTGGATACTTGGAAACTTTCTCTATAGTTTTGAAGTGGAATTACAAGGAAATTAATGAACCGAAAGTTGTAGCTAATCTTTTTTGAACCTTGTTTTTTTGATACGCTGCACGAGTAAGTTTAAGCGTACCAGTATAAACAAGTACCTGTAATCTGTACAGTAAATATTTCTTATAGAAGTTGATTTAACCTACCATTTCAATTTGAAGGACTAGTCATTTTTTTCTTAACCCTTGTTACAGAGCTTCTAACTATAGTTGCTGTTGAAATAGGCGCTTTGTACCCGAGTTTTAGTATAGACAAGAATGCTCTGTGCTTTTTCTGAACGTTTAATGTGTGTTCTCTTGCTGAGGTAGTTCTCACTACAAGCTGGGCCACTGAAGTTGCTTGAAAATTATATACTCAGACGAAAATATTTTATTTATTGTAACGAATCTGTCCTGGACGTATCTTTTAAAAGAATGTGTGAATTGTTTAACAAGTAGTTCGAGATCTTCAAGGATTCAAAAGCTATTAAAAGCTGTGAGACGTTTTCTAAAACTTGTGGGTATGAACCTGAAAAATATACATTTTTTATGCTCCAATTTTTCGAAGTGTTGGCGTATAGTCATGAAAAAGTGTGTATAGCTAGTATCTTCGCAAATAAAAATTTAATATTGGTTTTTATAACTTTTGTGAGAGAACTGATACATCGTTACGCCATACTTTCTCTTACAAGGCCTGTTAAAGTGAACGAAAATCGTTTAAAACTTCATATTGTTTCCAAAGACTTGCAAACAAATGGTCTTTCTTAATGTGCTAGCGCTGATGTCTGTTCAATGGCCTTATACTTCGAAGACCCTTTTTATCAACCACTGAACGGTCAGTTTAAAAGCATGAAGCCATTTCGTGTAATTGAGTGGCAATTTACGAAGAGTCTATTGGCGCAGAAAATGCGTTACGCACGTATTACTCGTTGCCATGTAATCTATAGCCCGGGACAATTACAAATGACAAGATAGGGAGCAAGAGTATACAACACGCATCCAATAATGAATGGCCAGTGGACAGAAGTAAATGGTCTCCAAACAACTCCGGTGCTTGCGAGCGTGAGCTCTGAGGGTTTCGTGCCTAACTCCTTCTTGTAATAACAGGTTCTTATTGCAAGGACTGTGCCTTCCAACACGAGCTCTTAGGGGCCTGAATGTCCTATACCTCGCAACAGAATGCCCCACACAGTAATAAAATCTTTCATGCTTCACATTGACATGGCAAAGCAGTTGAGCAAAAAATCTTGCTTCGTCGATGTTGTTCGTAATTAGCATTCAAGACAACCGTCATTTAAATATAGTTATTCTTAGATAAGTTTTCTAAAATATATCCTTGATAGTTTGGTGGTAATGAATTGTTGTTCGTGTTTTTTTTCCAAGGTAGAACCTGAGCATTTTTAAAATGTTACAAATTTGGTATATCCTGGAATCTGTTAGTCTATGATCAAAACCTTTTGCGTAGATTACGTAGCAATTACCTATTGTAACTTCTTGTATATCAAAATTTAAGATTTGCTCAACTCTCGAGCAAAAAAAATAGAATCCGTTTCTTGAGTCTGCAGTGCAGCCACGCAAAATTATATGAGACTCTCTTCAAAGCTTGTGTTTACTCAGCACAAAGCTCACGCATATTACCCCTTTTGTGGTGTCCGGGTCTGTGAGACCCGCTTCCAGTTTTACTGCTAACATTTTTGCTGTTTATACTGCTTGTAATTGGGACGAAGTAAACATCTTTGTGTATTTTAACATAAAAGGGTTTGATTGTGTGGCATTAAATACCACAAAATGCAGCGGGTCCACCAGACCCACAAACACTGGCTGAGTAATAACAATATGAACACCACACAAAGATTAAGTTCTGCTTAGAGCATTATAGCTTTGTCATTAGTAAATAAAATAGATTGGACTGTCGATCCGTTTGAACAATCTATTAGTTGGTACTTACAGGTAGAAATAACAGCTATGAAACTACAAAGAATTTATTAATTATACCTCTAATAATAATAATAATCTAATTCCTTTATATTGAGATCCTGAAGTGAAATGTTCACAAGAGACAACGAATGATAAATTTTCTGCTTTACATAGTTGTGATATACAGGGCCCAGTTATCAAAGCGATTATTCCGCCAAAATATTTTCCTATAACAATGAAAACCAAATGTCAGGCTTAAAGCATTTCTCGCATGTAGAGTTCATTCACCAAATATTTGAACTCAATTATACTCAGCTCGTTCAGTGAATTTCAAGTTCTTAGACGCCTTTTATTTTTGAAGTGCGAGCAGCAATATTTGGTGGACTCTCGTTTAGATGATGAACGCTTGTACGCCCGTCCAAATTACTACACGGAGCACCGTTCCAGCGCCCCTAATAAAACTTGCCCAATATTGGCGAATTTCTGCCAGTTTTTCCGCTATGAGTCAAGACAAGCTTCGTTTTATACGCTCGGATATTATCGCTATCGGAACGTCATTTAACTCCGCAAAATCGATGACAGAGAAATGGAAAGCTATATTATTTTTAGTGAGAAATCGGGCTTATATCGGGAATAAGAACGTGTAGGCAGACATCTTCACTTTACCGCTGAATTATTATTCATAGAAATTCGACATGAATTGCCACAGCTTGTCTTCAAAAGACGATGCGAGTTTCAGCATTGTTAGACTGTTTGACCTATCGTTGTCAGGCGTACAGAGAGCTTGTCGACTGCCCCCTCACGCTTTTATATTTTATTGCTTATGTTCAAAAGAACTCGAGCAAAACGACTCTTACGAGCGAGAACTCTCAATTAAGCTAGCAATCAGCGAGCCGACACATTGTGATGGTCATTGTTAAGAGGGAATTTTATGTCATGAAATGCTGTATTTGAATGATAAACTATGAAATGTGTCAATGTTAGACAACGTATTTATTTATTTAAAGTATGATTCCATGTTGACGTATGACCTTCCTCCAACGTTCCTTTCATTTATTCCATTGAAAAAATGTCTCTCGCAGCGATAAATTATCTGAATCCGGGAATTACCTATTCTTTATTGCAAATTTGTTAATTCGATATTAGAAGCTCAAGTTGCTTAAAGACGTGATCATGAGTAAGAGAGATGGAAGGAAAGTAGGGAGAATGTTGCAAAATCTCACAATTTAACTTTTGCAAGTTTTATAAGCAAACCGTGGCTTGAGAAGAATTTGCGTCTTTGTCCAGCAAATTAAACCTTCTCTATTCTCTAGTCTAGTTTGTTTCAAGCTTACAATCTATTTCAAGGTAATTCGATATTGCTGTTATTGATAAGTGTTGTTGAAAAAAGAAAAATGGGACTGAAAGACTGAAGTGACTGATTAAAAATGCAACATTGTTAATGTAACCACCTAATATTATGTTGGCTTCATAGTTGATGCCGGGTAGGATAGAACGCTGTAGTAATTTATTAATTAAAGGGAAAAATTGTTTTACAATTGTGTTCCGTAACTACTTAGAACTCATGTCATTCAAAATAATCAAGAGTAAGTATATTTTACTCAGTTGTCATATTATTGCAATCATGTAGAACTGATATACTAGTGTAGTATTACTTGGGGCTCTCAAACATAATTAAGATTTGAAAGAATTTTGATTTGGTCTGTACTAGGTCTGTACTACTGTATACATAACTTTTTATTTGGGAATAAATCTTCCACTTGATATCAAAGCCTATAGCTGTAGCTTAGGCTCAAATGCTATGTTTAAAAACATTTTTATACATTTTATGCAGGACATACTTTAAAATATACATCTTTCAATGTTTGATTAGTTGAGCAGCCCAATACTCCATTATGAAAAGTTGTCCGAGTTTTTGCCACTTGTTAGACTCAAGCTCCTCTATAACAAACTTGTGGCTTACATCTAAGTTATCACAGCGTGACTCCAATAACATAAAATGTTACTCGGACCAGCGGCTCTGAGGGACTGCACTGGAAGAGGCAGTCCCTACAAAGCAGCGGTCCCGTACATTTTTATCGCCGCGTACCGGTCAACGTTCGATAATTTTACCGCGGATCGTTAAAATGGGGTGAGGAAAGGGTTGATAACCTGTTTGCAGCCTCTCAGCTCCCAGTTAACCTCTCATCCATGGAAGGTCACATAATCCAGAGAGAAATACATCACAGTAAATAAAATGGAAACGGTTAAATGTTTCTTGTGCGGCCTGGCACCATTTGATTCACAGACCAGTACCGGTCCGCGGCCCGGAGGTTGCGGACCACTGTAGTACAGAGCACTGCATGTAGACGTTTGTTACTGAGCTGTGCAGGACTGTGCTCTATTGTTTCTCTCTTAATATTCTTCTACAAGTCTATTTAGTGTTAAATTAGTCTTACAAATTCCGAGCTATGGAAGAATAGCGTAACTTTAGGCTACCTCTCCAGGGCTCGTCAGTTTAAACCAGTGTTTTTCAAAGTTTTTTCAATTACCGCCCCCTTAGGACACTATTTGAATTTCCACCGCCCCCTAATGAATATATTACTGCATATTATACAGTAATATACGCCCCCATTCAAGGCGTACCGTCCTACCGTCCCCTTGCATTTCCTCAACGCCCCCAGGGGGGCGGTACGGACCTCATTGAGAAACACTGGTCTAAACCGTCTTTATAACTAAGATAATTCACTGAATGAATATTCCCCAAGTCTAGAAGCCTGTGGCTACCTCAAGGTGAATGAATGATTTCTAGATCTCTTTTTGAAAAAGAGAAGAGGAGCAAAGTTTGCTGATTGCGTCTGTTCTCGTCAGTACATATTAGGAAGTTAGCGTTCCTACAAGTGATTATACCTGCGTCATGCTGCAGTACAAATTCTTCTGTTCGTTGATTGAATACTTCTTTTGAGATTTTAGCTAGCTTTTATTTGCCTTGTTCACTTACTTCTACTCCAGCTCTCATAAACTCACTCCAGCTCACCAAAGTCCAGCTTTTATAACCAAAGTCCAGCTTTTATAACCAAAGTCCAGCTCTTATAACCAAAGTCCAGCTCTTATAACCAAAGTCCAGCTCTTATAACCAAAGTCCAGCTCTTATANACCAATATTAAATTTTTATTTGCGAAGATACTAGCTATACACACTTTTTCATGACTATACGCCAACACTTCGAAAAATTGGAGCACAAAAAATGTATATTTTTCAGGTTCACACCCACAAGTTTTAGAAAACGTCTCACAGCTTTTAATAGCTTTTGAATCCTTGGAGATCTCGAACAACTTGTTAAATAATTCATACATTCTTTTAAAAGATACGTCCAGGACAGATTCGTTACAATAAATAAAATATTTTCGTCTGAGTATATAATTTTCAAGCTGCTTCAGTGGCCCAGCTTGTAGTGAGAACTACCTCAGCAAGAGAACACACATTAAACGTTCAGAAAAAGCACAGAGCATTCTTGTCTATACTAAATCTCGGGTCCAAAGCACCTATTTCAACAGCAACTATAGTTAGAAGCTCTGTAACAAGGGATAAGAAAAAATGACTAGTCCTTCAAATTGAAATGGTAGGTTAAATCAACTTCTATAAGAAATATTTACTGTACATATTACAGGTACTTGTTTATATTGGTACGCTTGAACTTACTCGTGCAGCATATCAAAAAAACAAGGTTCAAAAAAGATTAGCTACAACTTTTGGTTCATTAATTTTCTTGTAATTTCACTTCAAAACTATAGAGAAAGTTTCCAAATATCCAATCCAATGAAAATCGAAATGCTTACGAAAATTCAGTGATTGTTTTTCCTAACGGTGAATCACTTCAAACTCTGAAGAATCTAGTAAAAGCCGTAAGTACTCTATTCTCTTCGAAAAATGAAAAATGACTTCAATAAACGATCAGAAATTACTTATTATTTTAGAAAGGTTGTCACAGTATTTGGCCCGTATTAAAAGATATAAAATAAATAAATTCCACTTGAAGTCGAGAAGGAGCCTTTAAAAGTGTAAGTATTATGACAACTTGAGAGGCTTTTAGTTTTACATTAAATGTCAATTTCGAAGTTGAAACCTTTTTCTCCACGGAACTATTTAAGGTAACACAGCCTGTGGGCAACATGCATCTGATGTTGAGTACCTAACGTCTTTGTGGTCAAGTGGTAACCTCATTGGACAAATATCATAAGTGTCCTCGACGCAACCACTTCACTTCGGCCAGAGATCCATCAGTTGTAACCACTCGTGATAACACAGTTCTTGCAGGAGAATTGTTAGCTGTTCCGAACAAACAGCAGAGCGAACACTTGAACAACACAAGCACTACAAGTATACTTGTGCTTACTGCTAGTTACAATAGCAGTAAGTACGCACAACAGAAGCTAGCAATAAGCATCGATAATTCTGCGGTGAGTCGCTGAGGATACTAATAAAGATCGATAATATCAAGCACTAAACAACCACAACACTGACAAGAACAGGCATTCAGCGTATTCCTCTTTTCCCCCTCATGTTAAGATAAAAAAATCACTTGTTTTGATTAGCACTAAATCACTCTCGAATACACCTTTGAACACACTCTACTAGAGAGATAACGTAAATACCAAGAGTTAGTTACTAACAGCGTCGAGCTCTGTTTCATTCATTTATTAATCTCTAATTAAGTAACTTTTATACAAAATTAACAAATAACGTTAGGATATTGATCTATTGCACATTTTTTTAAATGAAATACATAAACTGTGAGCCTAGAGCATCAATATCTCTTTGAAGTTGATGACACAGATTCTATCTAAAAGTTTATGAAACAATTTCCTTTGAGCAGAAAGCGAAACTAATTCATGAGCAATTTTTTCATCCCGTCCACAAGCGAGGAAATGAACATGTTTGTGCAACACAGTGTTACACTGGCACCACGAGTGTGCAACACAGTGTTACACTGGCACCACGAGTGTACAACAGTGTTACACTGGCACGCAGAAACCCTGTACTGGATATTTAAAAGCTTTCACCATGGTGTCAGGTCCTGGCTTGAATTTACAACGTCTCCGTGTTCGCTGACCAAAGGATGGCTATCGTAACTTTATTCCATTTTCTACAACGCAGTTTTTGCTGGAATTCTCACGAGAAATTGAAAACAACTGACGCAAACTGTTTTAATACTCGGTGTCAGAACTAATTGTTTCAATTTGGAACATATTTTGAACATGGTACTAACACTTAAATTAAAAATGGTTCGATCAGGGTTGGTGGAATATATAAACTGGTTGGGTTTATTTCAAACGTGAAGACGTTGGTGTAATGAAAGTCATATGCTGGACTTGGAGCTGTAAAGATAAAGCTACACGAAATCCGGAGGACAATAGAGGAAGTAAGG
>VCRD01008319.1:3306-14525 GCA_006783055.1 Trinorchestia longiramus
ACGCTTTCAACATGATCAGTTATTTTCTTGTCATTGATTAAATTAACCGTATAGTACACAAGCACATTCCGACTTCATGCACACAGAGGTAGTTCAAATTTGCGATTTGACTTTTTTGTCATACTCACACCTGCACATTAGAAATTATTTTCACATATGCAATGATAATCTGTTTTCCAATTGTTAGGCTCTGAATAAAATCGGCTATTGTTTTTTGTCGAACCTGAAATGTTAATAATCATGCAAGATGCAACCTCCAATACCTTTATTTTTAACGACTCATTGGTGTTCTTTCTGTCACCAGACTTTCCGAGTTGTTTTAAACCTAGAACCTTAAAATAACGTCAGAGTATACGTTTTAAAGTTTTTCTTGATCATTGTATTACTTATCATGATAGATGTATTCAAAAAATACCTTTATGTTCAGGAATTTTAAAATTTAATCGGGTTGTATTATATTCTCTATACATCAACATTTTTGGAAACCAATAGATTCAGTATTTGTTTTCCTTTCGCTGAGATCCCAGTGTTAACATTGCTATAGTTACTATCTAGGAAGTTTTTCTGGTTTAAAAATACTATCACTGAAATTTACGACGGTAAGACAGTACTTAAAGGTACCAGACAAAATTAAATAAACAATAAAATTACCTTGTCCATAAAAAATTGTTGCTTCATCACACAGAAGCAACAAACTCTATTTAATTCAGTACGACATTGAAACCCTCACATTTTCTGTTGAGAAAAACTTTTCTTGCATATACTCGTATGAACGAGCGTATTTTTTAAAACTGCGTTTTAAAATTAAAACAAGTGCTAGCATTTTTATATTTAGTATTTAAAGTACACAGTGATATATAAAGTATACCAAACTATTAGTGGAGCTGCAAAATAAAAAATTTATTTGGACTAAAATAATTATAACAGAAGGAGGAGGGGCGGGACCTAGCCCTCCCGCGCAACCAATCGCAGAGCAGCTTTAAAAGACGCCTAGGTAGAGCTGTACTCCCAATGCAGGGCAAAAATACGCGTTTGGCAGTAAATCTAAAGGAGACTAAGTCGAGTAGTCTACTCCAGCTGTTCCGTGCTGTCGCTAACACAGCGCTGACAGAGGCGATTACGATCCAATAGTCTACTAAATATTTTCCACGGGAAAAAATGCAAGTAGTCCACTAGTGCTTTCCACCCTTCAATTGACAAAGACCAGGGGCTGAGGGAAACATTTGACAAAGTCCAGACACTGCAACTGAAGTATGTGTTTCTCTTGGTAGATAAAGTACAGATTCGCCCAACTGTTTAATTTTCTGGGGGGTTGCTGAGTGGCATCGCCGAGAACAACCGAGACTGCAAGGCCACTTTTCTAATCACTAAGTGATTGCAGTGCCACAGCCAAGCATCCTCTTGAAAACGAGCGTGTCTGGTTTCTCCTTTTTGACATAGTACATCTGCTAAACAAGTGGAGCTACATCTGCTGAACAATTGCATCTGCAACAACTGGATCAGTGAGAAGGGCCAGATCAGTCTTGACAATGAAACACGGCATCATTTGCAGACGTCAAGGAACTGTACGAGTCAAAGGAAGGCAGTATTCTGACGACTACTACACCTACTCAATTTGCTGTCAACGCCTCAAATTTGCTGTCAACCTCTCAGAGAAAGACTAGCAAAAGAATGTAGTCCTTGTTAAGACCTCTGTCAAGAAAGCCCGGTTGGCTGAATAATCGCTGCAGTTTGGTAGGTTTTTGCTTCAATGTCTGTTTGTTTATATGCGTGAATGTTTGTATGTTTGGTTGTTTGCATTGGAAAAGGTTTAACTATAATCAATTTGTAAAGTCTAAAACTGCAGCACTTCATCTTTCTATAAAGTGACCATTAAGCTCATATAATAATACATGTTAAGTCCGGTTAATTTTGGTATTTCAGAGCATTACAGTGCTTTAACACGTTAACCGCCACATGTACCACCGGTGGTACATTTGAGGATTTCACTTACGGCCGCATGTACCACCGGTGGTACATTTCCAAATTTTTAATAATTATTTTCAAAAATTAATTTAAAATATTTACGGAAGGTTAAATGATAAAGTCATAAAATGGTAAAGTCGTGGCGGTAGTGACAAATCTCTGATATCAGGCATGGCGGTTAACGTGTTAAACCATTTAAAGTTCACTGTAAACCTTATTATCCCTGCTATTGCTTGAAAAATTAATTTTTGATCAATTTGTCCGATAGAAGAATGCAATGGCCTTCGCTAGCGTAGTCAGCTATATGGCGGTGCACGTGCGGTTTATTGTAGTCCTTGCGTGAAACATATATCATGGGAATTAAAATTTGCAGATTTTATTGTATGACAAGCCAATTCAGTGTGCCTCAAAAACCAGATCTGATGGACGAAATCTCACAGCTGTTTCAGACTCTTCATCCAAAATTAAGTGAGGAATAGCTTTAAAAGATTGCAGGCATCCAAATCTTAATTGGGTTGTGTTATAATTGAAGCCTAACTTTATCTCATGAGGACAGCATTTAATCAGGTAATAAATTATTAGAGTATTATACCTTTCCAGAGGAGAGATCCATAGGCAACGGTAACTACGAGTGCGACGGACCTTGCTTGCTGGTAAGTTTATCAATGAAAAGAATGAATAAATAAGAACTGAACCACGACATCAATACTGATTTTTACTCGAAATTGAATAATTTCTTTGATCAATCTTGACAGTTTTGTTTCCAATTATAAATTTAGGTGTTGCAAAATGTAGCGGGATATTCCAGTTGATTGATGTGTGTCTCTTGATGAGTTATGGTCCACTTCTCTAATTTATGGAGAGTTATGCCCCACTTCTCATATATGTGGAGAGATATGCTCCACTTCTTCAGTTTATGGTGAACTATTATTCACTTCTTTAGTTTATGGTGAACTATTGTCCACTTCTCCAATTAATAGTGAACTGTGGTCCACTTTTTGAATTTCTTTTTAGCTGCAGATTAAAGTTTGATTTATTCATTGACTATGTGACTGATGAATAGATGGAGTGGGTAAGTGTTTATGTTCAGCATCAACCACCGAAAAACTGCAGGAATTAAAAGAAAAGATAGACGTAAAATGTCAGCAAAATTTCGCTGAATAATTTCTCCATATATCAACAACTGAATATGATGGCTTATTTATAGACGGATGCTTATAGTTCTTTCTGCATGTACTAAGTGCTCACAAATATTTCTCGATCACAGTCCTTGTACGGCTGCTGGTCTGACACCTGCGACCCTGAATATGTACTGTACCCCTCCGGCGACTGCTACTGCTGCTTTACCACCACTCCTTGCCAGTGTTAGTTGACCCACTGGGCAGTCAGCGGGGCTGAGGTTCTCGCTGGACTATTTAGTGCTGTAGGCCTCTAGAGCCACTAGGCAATCTAGGGCTTTTGGACTCTATAATCATGGAGTAATTTATAGTTTTTGAGCCATTTTTAACATCTACGAGTACACCTACAGCTCTTATTTGGGTATCAACCATAACACCTACATAATCATCTATTGTAGATTTAATGGAAGTTATGTAACACAAAATTCGATTCTATGCTTCTGTCTTCATTCCCTGTACTTTGTTGTTTTGTCATTCAAGCAGGATTCCAATATTCACACTAAAAATACTATGCTCGTACTGAAATGTGCACACTACTTGTGAAACACCGACTGTAGTACAATTTAACCTAATTCAAAAATAAAAATTAAGTATTAATCTGTGTCTGTATTTTCCTTCGCAACCTCATACGGATTTGTGCGAAATGGAAATAATTTCTGAGCCTCTGCAATAAAAATTCCCTTTACTTGCGTGCTATTTATCGTCTTCCCAGTACGACTTAGTGCTCCCTCCCAGTGCGACGTATTAACCCCTCCCCCAGTACAACTCATTATCCCTACCCAGTTCGACTCAGAACCTACTCCCAGTTCTACTCATAACCTCCTGTTCTACTCATTATTTCCAGTTCTATTCATTACTTCTAGTTCTATTCGGAACCTCCACTTCTACTCATCACCTCCAGTTCTACTCATTACCTCCAATTCTACTTAATACGTCCAGTTCCACTCATTACCCCTGATTCTACTTATTACGTCCAGTTCCACGTATTACCCCCACTTCTAATTCGTACTCATAGTTCCGTTCAAAGGTACGTAAAATTTCGGAAATATTAGATTGAACCAAACAGAATTTTTTTCGAACATTCCACTGATTTTCAAATAATTTGACACAAAGCAATTTTCGAAAACTTTTTTTGGAAACACACCATTGAATGTAAAACAGGAAAAGCTCTGACAATATTAAACTGAATTTGACTTAGAATTATTTTGATAATTATTTGGTCGTTTTGGAGTAGAAAATGGCTTACTAGATGGAAGCAGGTGCTATACTTAATTTTTTATAAATGTTTACAAGTTAAAGCGTACCTGACACAAACAGGTTTCATGATAAAAAATAAGCATAATAACTGTAAGTTAAATAACTGTTGAACCTGTGAAATACCACTGTAGGTGTTTGCCTCAACAGCAATTTGGCGAGTTTCAGTTTTCTGCATCAATTAGATGCGACAGCCACAAATTGAGGTATCAATCAGATGCAACACCACAAACTAAGAACAGTTGACTGCTATCGGGGACAACAGTCAGGAACAGATTGTAACAGGCAGGAACAGAGTCCAACATGCTGGAACAGAGTATAACAGGCAGCAGTACAACAGACAGGAACAGTCGCACGAACAGATTTCTGTATTTCCATGTGTGCTCTGTAAAAAATACTCGAGTTTCGGATCAGTCATGTTCTTCCAGAATGAAGGTAGATGTTGAGTGGTGGTTGAGTCATGTTCACACAAAGTGAGGGGGGACGATGAGGAATGTCATGAACTTTATTTAACTTCTTTTCAACTGCGTCTTACTAAGTTTACTACAACTTTTAGTAATATTTTGATAATTTTTACTACAGTTTTTCTGAGTTTATCTTGTATTGTCTGAGTTCATTTGATCATAATTTAAGGGTGGACAGCACTAGTGGACTACTTGCATTTTTTCCCGTGGTAAATATAATTTACCACGGGAAAAAATGCAAGTAGTCCACTCCCGTGCTGTCGCTAACACAGCGCTGACAGAGGCGATTACGATCCAGTAGTTTACTATATGAAGGGTGGACAGCACTAGCGGACTACTTGCATTTTTTCCCGTGGGAAAAAATGCAAGTAGTCCACTCGTGCTGTCCACCCTTCAATTGACCTTGTCTTAGCTCATTAGTGTTCCTCTTAGTTTAAAGAGTTTATCCAAAATTGTATGGAAATCTTTAGTTTATCTTCAATATATCCAGACGAGTCAAGCTAAGTTTATCTTAGCTCACATATATTACACATGCCCCCACCTGAGTTTTGCTGATTTAGAAGTATCTGTACGTTAAAAAAGTTGGGCAGTAACTCGTTCATTGTAAATAAAAAAGAGTTATAAACTCATTTAAACTCGAGTCAATCAGAGTAAAAAATCTAGAAACCATAAAAAATTACGGTTTGTAATTATTTAGAGCTGAACCTTGCAGGAGAATATCTAAACAAGTCAAAAAAGTTGCCTTTTACTTACCTCTTTAAAACCCAAGAATTTTTGCAGCCAAACAATTGCCTTGAAGAAGAAGAAACTTGCCAGAAGTCAGTCCATGCTTGAGCGTCTCAAATCTCAGGGCTTTGTAAACGTTTTCTTCTCAAATAGCAAGCTTTTCTATGTGGAAGAAGCTCACAGTTATCAAAAGGACAATTTTCTTGCAGCAAATTGTGAGTCATGTCTAGAGGGTGCTAGAAATTTCTACCGCGCACAAAAAAATAATCAGTCATGGTCTGGGGTGGAGGGTCTTCTAGGAGCAAAACTCCTTTTGCACTTGAAGGAGTGAAGATTAAAGCTGCAAACTATGATGAACTTATCCTCGAGCTTGTGGTAAAGCACTTGATCCGTGTCTTGTTCAACGTTGGCCCATTTTTCTCCTAGCAAGATGGAGCGCCTGCCCATTTCACCAGAACACAAAGGTGGATTCATGACAATGTCCCAGATTTCTTGTCGTAGGAAGAATGACCTCCTTCAAGCCCTGACCATCTCCAGACGGACTTCTGCCTCTGGTTGATCATGGAAGCAAATGCTCGCTGCATGAGGGCAACAAAATATCAGAAGAAGTATTGCGTGTTGCTGAAACAGCAGTGCCTGGTAGACTTAAAGCTCTAGTAAAAACACTTGAACCACGCACAGACATTTGAGTCACGTGCATGCGGCGACGTGTGTTACGAGGAGCTTACTGTCATGAAGTGACCTTCTCTTGGTACAAGAACAGTTGAAAAACCAATTATAAAGGAGTAATTAAAACTTATTACCTCAGTCCCTCAGACTTAAGATTCCTCGGAGTATCATAGTTAGAATAATAGCACCACCTGAAATTAAGCATACGAACCCTAGGAGACATGAATTTTTTACTAGTTCTCCGTGGAATTGCCAGTATTCTGACTCGGCACAAGTGTTCCTAAACATCTGTGATGTTCCTTCAGTAAACATTGTATACCTTGCAGTACACATCGTATACTGTGCAGTACACATCCTATACTGTGCGGTACACATCAGAGAGCATATCTCGTATACTGTATAGTAAGCTTCATAGATTGTATCTCGTACATTGTACAATATACTTTGTACATGAATTGTAGTACTTACCTCGTATATGATGTGTATCATGTACAGTGGACTGCATACAAGTATACTGTACAGTGTACATCGTGTGTTCTATGATTTATCTCTTTTTGTGATACGCGTACGGTATACCTCGTACACTGAAACTCGTAGAGTATACTTTGTTTAGAAATTTCTATGATAAAAAATAAATTTGAGCGACAACACTTGTAGAAACAAGCTTCAGAATAAGTTCCAACATCAGTATCAGCAGTAACACTGAGGAGCAGAAGCGTAAAATTTATTACGCAAAAAGTTCGAGCATATTTACAAAGGAAAAAGGGAAGAAGCGCCAGCAAACTGAGAGGAACACATCACCTGTACGCTGTGAAAGCCTGTTGGAGGCTTATGCTTTCTGTTTAGTATGCGCTGTGATGTCACTAGATCAGCAGTTGACTGAACTCTATGAAGCAGGAGTGTTGGGTGAGTTCTCGTTTTATGTATAAGTTAGGTAATATAGTCATTTTGCTTCCGGTTATTAACTTGTTTAAGGCCTCAAGTGAGTGGTATTTTACAGTGAGACCATGATTTCCCTTAGGGAATGGGGAGGGGGGAGAATATCAGGGTGTATTATTGATATTTAATTATTGCACCGTTATTAACACGCTTGTTAGGGTTCCTCTAATATTCTTGCAACTATTGTTTATGCGATTAGAAGTATTGATAATGTTACCATCGTTGGCATTAAGAATCAGTGCAAGATTTTATCCGCCAATGCCTTTGTTAAATCAGGAAGTCAGAGACAAGCTCGGTTGTCATTGTATTTAGTGAGACAATGGTTACGTATCTTAAATACCTCAATTCTAATAATTCAAAACATATTTATTTTATTAGTTCCAGCTAAATAAGAGTAAAATAAATCGCAGCAGAGTGTACCGGACAGAAGTTACGAATTCGATGCAATTTGTGTCACAACGGGAACACTCACGGCGAGTACGAGCAGTTTCGTTCACTAAAATTGGGACGGGTCAAAGTTGCATTGAGTCTGTGAAGTCTGCAGAATGGCTGAGACAAGACAGACTCAATCTGAAGGGGAACAAATAGAGAAATTGCGAGGAAATGCGAAACTAAGATGAGATTTATTACGATTTTAAACATTAAACTAATTTACCATTGAGCAGCTACCAGCCGCACCCAGCAAACAATTTGGCTTATACCATATGTTATAACTGGAACAACCACGATGCAAGTTAAAACTAAAAAAAGATAGTCACTGGTGACTAGGCAGATGCACGAGCAGCAGCAGTGGCACGGCCTCAACTATAGTTTATACTGAATGAAGAAAGAGCAATCGACCCTTGAATTACCAAAATCACGAATAGATTATCTACAAAACTATGACCAAAAACAAGTGTCACAACGTGAATGAAAACCACTTACCCAAGTTTATTTGTATACTCCGTGATTCAATAAACCACAAAATTGGTACATGAAATTTAGAAGAAAACAAAAAGAGGAAGATGCATATGAAGACAGTACGGAAAGCTAAAGATTTAATTTTGATCGGAAGTCGTTGGTCGACAAGAAACTTAATTTTTGTGCGATGCCAAGCACGAGGAACTAGAGGTGAGGCAGCTGCCAAATCTAGAAGTTTTGAGTTTGGTGATTTTAGTTTTAACAACTTTGACAGGCACGTATCAAATAGTTCTGAGTTGATGGGCCAAGTCCCTTGGTTTAGTATCTAATTTAGGCTTCGGTTTAGTTATCTACAAGCAGAAGTAATTTAAAATCTGAACTTCTGTAAGTTTCAAAATCTGTACATCAAAATCCTTATAATTAAATCACACTCAGGCACACAAATTCAAAACAGTAATTTACACAGTGGTAGTCACTGGTTGGGATTAACCAGTGACATCCGACGTAATTCATACGTCAAGCCTGCTGTCTAAATGATAATTTTAGTCAAACACAGATGTGGGAACGAACACCACCCGACGTTGCAAGGGTAGCTTCATCTCTCAATTGCCTCTGCAGCCAGAAGTGTCAGCCCAACCATGGCGCTTTCTTTCAGCTAAATGGAAGACAAGAAGATGCACGGCGTCCTCGCTACTTCACTTGCTGCTTCAGCGCAAGTTGCAATGGGGAGAGCATTTGTGAAGCATTTGCCACACCACAATATACATGGTGGGAAAACTTAATTCGGTGAGTTCACTACCAAGAAATGTAGAGCTGAAACAAAAAACGAATAATGGTTATCAGGTTCATAGCTAATAATAAAACTACTATCAATAATATTATTTGTTTGATATCATTCATTCGACCTATATTCATCTACATCTGTTAAAAATAAATTTTATTGACGTCACGCTCAACATCGACGAAAAAATTCCTGTCCCTAATTACATATGTGTTATTTGTCTATCGTAAGGTAAAGGCACAATGTATCCATGAGAAAATTAACTAGTTTATAAGAAATAATTACGTGTATGAAAAAACGCAGAACTTTTCATACACGAAGAAGACAAGGGAAAACCAATAGTGTGATGGAAATTCCTTGAAAGTATTAGTCGAAATCTAAAAAGTGTGCATTTTATGCATCGGTCTCCCAGCTTCCCAATGTGTTTGTGTTGCAGTGGAAGGGGTTCTGATTTTTCATAACAGCCAAGGGCATTTTATATGAATATTTCACATCCCGTTTTATATCACAATACCCAAGTAAATTAAAATCTTAAAATTCGTCCAGAGATTTTAATAATGATAATTTTTTACATTTTGTTGCTTAAATCTGGGAGAATTTTTTTATAATTACTGAGTCTTCCCTACGTTAGATGAGAATTACTCAATCTTGCACCGTGCATTTACTATGAACTAATAAGACAAATTAACAAAACTTAGCTCTGTCTATAGTGGTAGACAACGGAAACGGGATTTTATCTCTATTCAGTGAATTCTTTTTATCGTAATTCAATTTTTTTAATTGCCCTGCTCCACTTTAATGCACTCTGTTTCATAAATTACCAAAAATGTCGTGCAATGTCACGTATTTTTACTCCTGGAGTCGTTCATAAACATAATATTTGATATGGAAAGACCAAAACTCTAACACACTATCGTGTATGACGTTCAGTTTGTGTTTAGTGTGTTGGATCACAAATTCTTAGGCCACAAATTATTTTTTCCAGCGTTCTTGAAATTAAGCGTCACACAAATTCGGAGTACGCAAAAATGTTCAAAATCTGGTGAGTGATGAAAATCAGCTAATTTTCCATTCAGGGTTTGGGCTGTGAAAACACATATAAACTTGAAACAATTTAAACAAAGTCAGCTGAGACATTGAAGGTTAAACGATACTGTGATTAAATTTTTAACATTGCTTAAAAATACATAGTCTTATGTAGGCAGGTGCATAGCATGTTTACAGTCTGTTGGAAAGACAAAATACCTACATTAAATGAATAATTTATGACTCCTGTCGTGCCTACAACTGATTTCTTCTCTAGCTTGCTCTAAAACAAACATGTACACATGACTGGTACTTCCATCTCCTATGTTTTTTTCTGCCATGCAAAAGTAATAAACATGTATCATAAGTATTTCAAATATGAAATGGAATCTTGTGCACTCGTAATTCTCGTACAGCATAAAATTTCATCTCCATGGGAGCGCTAAGCTCGTTTTCACAAGATCATCCAACAAAAGAACACCTACTATATGCCGGGCTTCAGAAAACGAGGCCACGCCTGGAATGTGATCTTATTCGCCAGGGCTGTTCTGATCTTATAAATGATTGCGTGCTCTGAACACCAGAGTAGGACGTGTCTCCTGGAGTCCAAAGCACAAACTGTTTTTGGTGCAGGTACGAGTTTCATTCAATGGTTCGTAAGGTTTCTAGCACGGTATTTAATTCACATCTTACTTGTGGTGTTGACACTACTTTAATTGTATGACTAGTGTAATTTTCAGCCAAGTACTCCTGTACTCAATTTACGTGTTACTTGTGGTTAAGATACGCGTTTAATTCTATTGCTGGAGGGGTATCCAGTCAAGTACCGAAGTAAATTTCACAGGATCACTCCGTTTCGTCGACTGAAGTATTGGTTCAGCTCTGACAAAACAAAATGAGTCACAGAACACTAATGTGTTAGTCGAGTTATTGAACATTAATGTGTTAGTCGAGTTTTTGAACATTAATGTGTCAGTCGAGTTATTGAACAGTAAATTGTTAGTGGTAAATATATCAAAAAAAGTCGTAAAATAAAGACACTACTTAGTCATGCTTTTTACTTTGCATATCAATAAAATTCATCCTCTTCACCCCATGTACCTTCGAAGTTGTTTTAAATTTCCATATCCCTTGACCATCTACATTGACTTCAAAATTATACGTGTCAAATAATATGCTTATTGAACCAGATAATCATTCAACTATTAGCATATACATATAGTATATAATAAGAACGATGCATACTCAGTCGTATAGTCCAATGATTTAAACTTGAAATTTGTTGAACCCCTTCCTCCCCTCCAATATTGAATAATT